>JAKUCV010000413.1:10743-79275 GCA_028386065.3 Turnera subulata | reverse complement strand
TGGTCAAAAGGAGAAGACAATAGCAGAAACAGACCGCGGTGTCAGAGAACAAATTGAGCTTGAGATTGATATTCCACAAGTTCAGCCTTGTAATACAGTTGTGGAGGAGGTGCAAAATCTTGCTGTTGATGATGCACCTGTACAACAACAGCAAACGTATAATATTGCCACAGGTAGATCAAAGAGGCAAACGAAAGTACCAGCTAAGTATGCGAATGTTGCTGATCCAAATCTTGTTGGTTATGCAAACCTTATAGAATTTGCATTGTCAGTTGCAGAAACAATTGATGTGCAGGAGCCTAATTGAAACGCCCGTGTCCCAATTTATTAATATAAGTTATAAATTAATTATAGATTGACCAAATTGTCCTTATCATTTCCGGGACACCCGTATCCCAAATCATCCATTAAAGAATGTATAGCATGTGAAGTGACCAAAATGCCCTTCACCACGGGATACAATATCAACCACATAATCAATGAACAATTATACAACAAATTACACAGCAACGAGTAAGCAGCGGAAGACTATACATATGATGACATGTATGTAGTGAACTCTATGGATCCGACCCGAGGAGAGGAAAGCACCGCCACCTGCTGATATGCTCTTCTGATCATCGATCAGCTAACCTGTGTAAAACTGTGAGGGGGTGAGACCAACCACTGTCTCACCGCAAACAAATAAACCAATAATATACAATACAAATCAACTACAAGTACACCGGCATCAAACAACAACAACCTCAATACACAGAGCAAGACATCATCAGACTACATACCATCACTTGTCATTACTTATATTATTATCTTTGTTATTAAGGTTAAGTATTTTATTAGGGCCCTCTACTGTGTGCTTCGAGTTCGGTCCCGTCTCATGAGACAACCAGGCATAAGCCCAAATAAACCAGGCACGAAGCCCAAACATATTCATAGAGAGAGAGAGAGACAGAGAGAAATAGGGAGATAGAAAGGGGGAGATAGAAAGAGGGAGGTAGAACCGGCCATCACAGGCCCATATGCAAACCCGCATGCCATCCCGAGGGGTATTACTTCCCGCTCGAACCAACCGGTCAACAGCCCCACAGTAGAATTATTATAGTATGTTATTCTCAATAATGTTTTAAGAGTTGTACCATAAGTTATGATTAAACAGTGTTGTGTGGATTTAATATCTTATTCTCAAGTCCGGGCCCCAGCCCATAGTCCACCACACAAACCACAAATCTATACCTCATGTGTTTATCATAACCAAACAAGTCATGCTAGACAGGCACAATACATCACATCAGACAACAGGTCACATAATCAGGCACACCACGTCATAGGTAACATCAACATAATTCACTTTGCAAATAGCAACAACAGCACAACAGGCAAGCATGCATACAGCATTCAAGACCAAACAATAATACCACATTATATACCAAGACAATCAACCGAGCATTGTAGGCAGTAATGCATGCAAAGGTTTATAAGTCCTCACCTTGGCCATAATAATTGCCTCGGAAACCGAAGCCTTAACCCGCCTCAACATTCCTATGTCCATAACGTCCTACGAATATACACATCATATAAGATGCTTACTCATCACAAATAAATAAATGCATGCCAATGTATGATCTTGAGTTTATCTCGTAGCCTAAGGCCCATTACTAACCATCAAGGTCAAAACCCAAACAATCTCATAATCTTAGTCCAAGACTAAAGGTCCACTTAATTAAAACATTAGGTTTAATCCTCCTTTGGGCCTAAGGTCCATATCCATAATAGTTGTCAGTTTTAATTATCCATTGGGCCTAAAGCCCATTCCCATAATAGTCACTGGGCCTAAAGCCCACTTCATTAGTCATTGGGCCTAAAGCCCATACACACTCCGCTTAACATTTATTGGGCCTAGACTTGGCCCGTTAACATAATCATGACAAATTGAACTCCCGAGCCCAACCTTTTCGGCCTAACGGTTCTAAACGCGTCGGAAATATATATTCCGGCCACGCACCCTCAACACGCAACTCCCGAATTCCACTAAAGTCCATTTATATCTTGATACATTGATTAAAATGCATATCTAGTACATGACATGTACAAAATTAGATTACAAGCATTGCCAGGAGTTACCATTTAATGCCAACTCAAGATGCACGCCGGAATAATAACTCGCTCCCCGGAACAGCAACCCGAGCCCCGCCGGAAGTTTCCCGAGCCTCGCCGGATTCCGGTCAGCCTCGTCGGGACAGTGCCAAAGCCGAATAACAACCTTAACAAGTCTGCCACAACCGGAAATACCCAATTCAACAACACAGAACCTAAGAACATGGAAGAACGGATTTATAAAGCATAGGCTCGCCAAAGAAACATGCTTACCGGAACAATCTTCGCTGCCCGGAGCCTTGAACCCCCTGCAAATCGAGGTCCGCAGCAACACTCACTCCACCGGACACAGATCGACCACCAGCAGCAGCAGCGAATACCAAACCCGAGCCCTAAGATTTCTCTGCCGGAACAGTAACCACATCGCCAGTGCACCCGAAACTGGCAGAAACCCGACACCATCAAGCAACCACATCCGCCGCCATACCAACACAGCAACCACTAGATCTGCCTTCCACCATTAACAACACAGACCCGACCCCATTCACTGCCACTACCCGCCATCAACAACACATGAAGGAGAGGAAAGAAGAAAAAGAACAGAAGAGCAAAGGGAATACTGACCACGGTGGCGGCGACCCGAGCTCTGTCCACGAATTGCCCGAGCACACCACCGAGAAAACAACATCACCCACGCATCCGCCGGCCACCAGCACAGTCGAATAGACCCGGATCCAAAATCCTCCTCCTACTTTTGGCAGCGCGACCTCGTCTCAACGACGGCGGCTCCTCGTCGCGTCCAAGCCCGGCCCAACAACACCGGACCAGCACCGCCAACGCCGTTCGCCACCGAGCCCACAATCAGGCAACCACGCGAGAAAGGCGGCGGAAAGTTCAACGACGGAGGCTCCTCATCGGATCCCCGACCCCACGCCCAAGCCGAGCTCGCAACCACACACTGGCTCCGGTCCCGAGCCAAGCCTCCACAACTTCCTAGACATTTTGTACCGCATCGGCGAATTCTCGGTGATTGGATGGCGCCGACGATTCGAAAGGAGGAAGAAGAACTGCGGTGGTGGCAAGAAGGTTGAGGCTAGAAGAAAGAGAGAGATGAGAGTAACGAATCGGGGAGGCAAACAGAGAAAAAGGAAGGAAAAACAAAGAAAAAGAGAGGAAGAGGGATTTTGGGGAACGGTTTGGGTGAGGAGAAATCGATGAGAGCGTGGGAGTGACGGTGAGGGAGGCAGCCGAAATCAGAAGAGAAGAGAGTGAGGAGAGAGGGGAGAAAAGATGCTTTTATACCTAGGGTAAACCTAGGGTTCGGCCGGAGCATAAAACAGCGTCGTTTTGGTTAGCAAAACGGCGTCGTTTCGATCTTTTAACTCCCCAGGTCAACACGCCAAACTCCTCTAGTCAAAACGCATTCATATCTGTGTTCTATGTTATAACCTCCCCGAAATGACGTAGTTTTGATTAAAACTACCCCAAACCTTAGTGCTTTAAACACAACACAATTAACTTTGAAACTTCCTCAAATAAATCCTGAATAAAGATTAATTCCACCTAAAAGTTAATTTCACCAAGGAAATAAAATACTTCCCTTGACCATAAATACCTGGAAATTCCCGCAAGGGTAAAATTGGAAACTAAATTCCAAAAATGCCGAAAATCCAGTAAAAACCAATTAACAAAAGAAAATCGGGGCGTTACACTAATAGCTATAAAGAAGCTATTGCTAGCTCGGATGCTGATCAATGGATTGGTGCTATGGGAGAAGAGATTGAGTCTCTTCACAAGAATCAAACATGGAAGCTTGTTTTATTGCCGAAAGGACAGAAGGTAGTAGGCTGCAAGTGGGTTTTCAAGAGGAAAGAAGGAAATTCGGGGGTTGAAGCACCTAGATACAAGGCAAGGTTAGTAACTAAAGGTTTTACACAGAGGGAGGGGATAGACTATAATGAAGTATTTTCTCCAGTGGTAAAACACAGCTCTATCAGGGTCTTATTAGCTATGGTGGCTCTTCATGACTTAGAGCTAGAGCAGTTAGATGTAAAAACTACATTCTTGCATGGTGAGTTGGAGGAGCAAATTTATATGCGTCAACCTGAGGGATTCATCACTCCAGGTATGGAAGTGGTACAAACGAATGAATTCTTCAGGAATATACCAAACTTTGTCAGAGGATCCGTCACCATATTCTCCAAACTATGTAAGTACCAAGCATCACCGAAATGAGCTTCACGTATACTATCAACACAGTATCATAAGAAGCTTGCAGATGATTCTTTGGTGTATTTGCTGTTGTATGTGGATGACATGCTCATTGTTGCTAAGAGTATGTCGGAGATTACCGTATTGAAAAAGCAGCTTGGTGAAGAGTTTGAGATGAACGATTTGGGTGCAGCAAGGAAGATTTTAGGGGTGGAAATCACAAGGAACAGAAGTGTTGGGAAGCTTATGCTTAGTCAACAGTCCTATGTTGAGAAAGTTCTCCAAAGGTTTAATTTAGCTAGTGCTAAACCTGTGTCTACTCCATTTGCTACACATTTCAAGTTGTCTGCAGACATATGGAAGAAATGTCTCTTGTTCCATATTCAAGTGCTGTAGGTAGCATCATGTATGCTATGGTATGCACTCGTCCTGACATTTCACATGCTGTTAGTGTTGTGAGTAGATACATGGCGTATCCGGGAAAGGAACATTGGCAAGCAGTGAAGTCGATTTTGAGATACTTAAAAGGTACTGCTAGTGTTGGTTTGACGTTTGACAAAGCCAAGTTAATGAGTTCGGTTGCTGGCTATGTTGATTCAGACTATGCAGGGGACTTAGATAAGAGAAGGTCTTTAACAGGTTATATCTTTAGTCTTTCTGGTAGTGCTATCAGTTGGAAAGCAACTTTGCAAGCTGTTGTTGCGTTGTCTACTACAGAGGCAGAGTATATGGCTATTACTGAAGCAGTGAAAGAAGCTATTTGGTTACAAGGTCTGGTAAGTGATCTGGGGTTGACACAGAAGAAAACTGCAGTGTTTTGTGACAATCAAAGTGCTATCCATCTTACTAAGAACTAGATGTATCATGAGCGAACAAAGCATATAGATGTCAGACTTCACTTTATTCGGGACATTATATCACAGGGTGTTGTTGATGTGAAGAAAGTGTCTACACATGATAATCCAGCAGATATGATGACCAAAGCAGTTCCAGTTAGCAAGTTTAGGCATTGCCTAGACTTGGTTGGTGTAGGCAGTACGCAGTAATGCCCTTAAGAGGGCTGTGACAAGGCAGAGGGTTGTTTTTCTTGGTAGATGAAGAGAATTCAAGTCAAGGGGAAGATTTGTTGTTTTTTTGTTGCCTTGAATTCTAGTGGACCTAGTTTATGGTTTGGGCTTGTAGACTTGTTATTAGTTATGACCCAACTGTTAAGTTGCCGAAAGGGCAGGTTTACATACAGAGAATGTAAACAGGTTCTGTATTGTACTATCATTCATCATAGTGGAAAAACCCTCTCTGTTCTTATCCGAGGACGTAGGCATCAATGGCCGAACCTCGTTAAATCTTTGTGTCTATTTCTTTTCTTTCTTGTTGAGTGCTTGATTGATTGTGAGAAATAACAGCGATCTTTTATCAATATATATATAGATTGTGAGTGGAAGGCTCAAGCTGGGAATCCGTGTGCTGCATCATTTGATTGGAGCTGCAGTGGAATTTGCAAGTCGGTGGAGAGAATGGAAGAGGTACACCAGCGATGCGGGGAAGGTGATGGTGCAATATGGCACACAAGTTTCTGAACACATGTATTGTAGTATGTCACTCGATCAGTTCTAATTATATGGTGGTAATCAATATAATCTTCCAATGCATTCTTGTGTGTGTTGTGTTGTATTGTCTGTGTCTGTGACACCAACACCAACCCCAACCCTGGGGGATTTCAGACGACAGTGCCATCTGACCGATTTTTGTTTCTTTGATGTCTCGGACAGTTGGTACAATATGATTAAATTAATTAATTAATTAATTAATTACTGCACACAAAGGCTGTTATATATATGGTGAAAGTCTTAAATTAGTTGCTCCAACGATTTGACCAACCGATAATGCTTGGATCTCAAACATGAGGGCAATTGCTCGCGATAGGATTGCTTCGGGGTGGAGAGGAGATGAGATGCTCAAAGTTCTTAGTACTGAAACAACTTCGACGCTTATCACATTAATGTATTGTTTAGGAGAGTTTTAATCTTGGCTAGAACAAACGTATCATGGAGAATTGAAAAAGAAGAAGAAAGACATATCAATTCCTGCTGCCTAGGCAGCACGCCAAATAAAATCTGAAATTTGTGAACACGACTTCCCTTGGTTGGCCTGCAAAAGTTGATAACAAAAGATAAAGAGTGTTAGCTACTAGTATACTACATAGAAAGGGAGATGTGTGGCAAGTGTGGCAAATGTCATTAATTTTATTTTATACTTGCTCGTGACAAAGAATACCAAACAGCAGACACTGTGAAGAGTCAGAACCAGCTATGCAACTCGCGGAGCTGCAGTGTGAAACAACCAACTTTGAATCATCATCGTCAGGCGCCTACATGTTAGGCTCTAAATTCTAGAACTGTTTCCATGACAATGATTAATGCTACATATTCCAACTAATAGAATGAATGGCAGGGCGGTCTGTAATCCTTTGAGGCAAGACGATGTGAATCCCAGCCCTACCTCTCGCGCGTCCTTGTCTTAGAATAGAACCATCAAAGTAGCCAGTAGATCTGCCATGCCTTTTTGGTTGAATGCCCGACGATTTATACATTTTCTTCAAACTCAAGTTCAAGGCCGAATGTTAAGGTCATCCCTTATCACTTTGCCCTTTAACGGCCTCTTCAGAAGAACATATTATATTAAGAAGAATTTTGGAAGGGTGAGAATCCGATGCCCTATTCTTTTCCTTAGGATTTGCCCCATGTGAGCATGTATTTATTTATTTGATCAGGTTGTCCGTAGATTCCACGAGTCACCTCCAAAATTGACGCGGGTTGAAAATTGAAAAATAAAAAACATTTACTCTATTATTATCTTTACTTATTAGAATTATTAACTAAGATATTTGAGGCAAATATTTACGATTCTCTCTTTTTTGTTTTTAATTATGTCTTTATATGTAAGTTAGGTAATTCTAGCCCTTATGTGCAATTAAGTTATTCTACTATAATCCTGCTAATTGAACAAATGTAAAATCCCAATACAAAAAAAAAAAAGGATCTTATGATCAATTTGGTATCAAATCTGTTTTATTTATACTCTTTACGAGTTTTCTCTTATTTGGTAGAATTCACTCCTTTTTTAGCCTAGTTTTCTCCTCGCCTTAGTGATGGAAAGGTCAGGTTTTGCCTCGCTTTGACTCGTATACCAACCAAGAGGTCATGAATCCAGATACAACCTCCAACAATAGATATAGAATTGAAGCCGTGTAAATTATGATATAGAAACTCATTTTGATATACCTTCGACAAATATCCAGGTTTGCCAGCTATGGTGGGAAGATCTAAGAAACTCTTTTTTGCTTGTGCGGGGGATAGATTGAAGAAGATGGGTCATGGAAAGAGCAGTTTTTTACAGATGCCTCAGGTCAGGAAACACTTCTCCTTCTTCTTAGAGACTGTCCTGTCTCACAGTCGATCTGGCAGTTGAGTGAAGTCCCATATATTAGTGCCCTCCCTTGTCCTGGGAATTCGGCAGCTTCCTGGTTACAACATATTTTCTCCCCTAAAGGTGAGTCTGATAAATAGCTCCGGAATGCTATTTGTCTGACAAATAGATGAATAAATGGTCCCCATGACCTTCAGAAAATATTTTAGGATTTTTTAACTCTTAAATACGATGAGGGTTGGATGCGGTAAACCATAAAGAAGGGGCAAAATTTGGGTGCTAACATCATGATATTTGACTTTATGATATATCTTTATTCTTTCTTCTCACATAAGATTAAGAATTAATGAGATGAGAATGTGCTATTTGGTTTGAGCTCTTCCAACAATTCTCTCAGATGTAACGTTGATTTTGTGTTTTAAGGACCAAAATTTGTCCTTAAAAAAATACTGTCTAAAACCTTTCCTATTTAGTCATCCTTATCAGATAGCTTTTTATTTCAAGTAAAATAATATAATTTTATCTTTTTATTTTTTTTCCTAACTTAAATTTGTGGAACTTTCAAATTATAATATCTCAACAAAAAGTATTTTAAGTAAATCTTAAAGATAGTCATTTTTCATTATTTTGGATTTTATGTTACTCTTAAGAAGGAAATGTGAACGTATAGAAGGGAGAGAATGAAAGGGGAAGAGAGATAATTATGAGAGAAGAGAAGCCAAAAAGTTGAAGAGGAAGAGAGAGAAAGATTTGTAAAGTTACAGAAACATTTATCAAGGGTTAATTGTATCATTTAATGACCAAATAATCAAAGTGGAGTGCGAATATTGAATATTGATTAAGGGAGTGTAAATATGGATTCTTGGATCATAATCAAAAGATACGATCACCGTACCAGGCGAAATTATGCAATTTCACACTAATGGACTGACGTAATGATTACTAATTAATGAAAGGTAAATAATACACAGTTAGCAAGCTGTATTCTAATTAATGAACCAAAACCAAGAACGGCGAAGTGATTGTTGTTGATATTATTCTAGAGATCCCTGAAGTTAGAGCTTCGGGTAAAAGCCCGTTGCGGGGTGCTATTTGTACATGGCAAACGTGAATCCAAAGGGATTCCACAGGACATAAGAAGAGTGATAATTTGGCAATGCTAATCCGGTGGTTACTGTGTCCATAAATTTCAGTTGTGGAGTTCATTAAAAGGAACACTTGCCACTGTTATTAACTGTACCGCTAGACCTTGACATGCAATGAGCCTAATTACTGTTGCCACTGTTATTAAATTTCAGTTGGGATCCAACCTCGGCTGAATGGGATGAATGACCGTCCACCAATGATCATTGTCGCAATTTCCAGGGACCCCAAGCTCTTGAGCATCAGCTGTTGTTAACAAGAGAAAACTCCTTGGGGATTATGGTAGCAGTCCCTTCTGCTGTTAGTGGGGTTAATTAGATCTCTGCATGCATGTTTCCTTGTTATACTTATGTATACATAGTGCACAAAGAATCACAGAAAACGAATAAAACCCATTCGATCGTTGAGAACTGTGAATGCGTGACTACTCCAGGGTTATATAAGGCTTAAGCTGAGCTGACCTGGAAATGTGCAGAAGAATAACAGTGACACAAACATCTCAAATGAACTTAAATTGCCTAACCGAATCTAGAATTGAAGAAGAAAAAATAGACTGCGTTGCCCTGGCTACAAACTTGCCTCATCTCTATCCACTACCTACTGACGTTCTATTTGAATGGTTACATGGCTGATATTGTAATTTCTTTGTATATAATCTATAACCTTCTCTAGAACCATGTCTGCATCAGCATCAGGCTTGATCATAACATGGCAAGCCAATAATATCTTCCCAACAGTGATGGCCCAAATGTGCAGCTCATGTATGGCAACCACCTCATCCATCTCACACAGACCCTTCTCAATCTTGGTAGCATCAATCTCTCTTGGGGTACTCTCCATAAGAACCTCAAGAATACTGCGAAGCATTCTGATTGTTGTGCCCAAAACTATCACGGAGAACACAAGTGTGCATATCAGATCAACAATCTTCCATTCTGGCTTGTACCATATAATTGCCCCACCAACCATCACCCCAACACTCTGAATTGAATCCCCCAGTACATGAAGATAAGCCCCCTGTACATTGATGTTCCTTGACTTCTTTTCCTTGGCCCTGTTTTCCACTTCCGAGCCACTTTTAAGCAGAGGTTCAGTAATGTGTATGTCGTACGTGTGATGATTCTCATCACTGTGCTTGTGCATATGGTCATGATCACCAGCGCCATCATCGTGGCCATGACTGTGCACGCCATGATCATTGTGGCCGTGACCGTGGCCGTGGCCGTGACCATGCTCGTGCCCCAACAAGAGTGCCATCACAATATTAACTACCAAACCAAAAGCTGAAACAATAAACATGAGAAAACCCTGAACCTCACCAGTATCATGGATAAGTCTAGCAATGGCTTCATAGACAAGGATCCCAGCAAGAAGCCATATCATCTGGATAGAAATAAGAGCACCAAGAATCTCAATCCTAAAAAATCCATAAGACTGCCGTGGAGTTGCCTCCCATCCTGCTGCCCAGAGAGAAAATAAGGAGATTGCAAAGGCTGCAACATCTGATAGAAGATGAGCTGCATCAGTCAAAATTGCAAGACTGTTAGCTTTGATGCCTCCAGCAACCTCTACGCTCATGAAGATAACGCAGAGCACAACTGCAATTAAGAGTTTCCTCATTGACTGTGACCGCTCCTTCGCATCTTTAGAACTAGTATTAGCATCTGAAAATCCACAAGCTGCACCCCCGCAGATCTTACTCCCACTAATTCCTCTGTTGGCATCCGGCGATTCTCCATGAATTTCAATCATGTGTCCATGTTCAGAATTCGGCACTTCCATCTGAATATACGAAAAACAACAAGCATTACACAAGCCACAATAAAAGAACAATTTCCTCATTAATGAATACTATTTCCTGACAGATATATAACATCTTGCATAGTAAACTGGTGTTATTTTATTTTGAATTTATATATATCAAGCAAACTACCACACGTTAGTTTTTCAAACCCCAAATTCCCATTATTGTGTTCTCACCGTTGGCTTCAGGAACTTAAGCTCTGAGGCTTAACATGGCACTAGCCAAAACTGTTGCCATCATGGAAAATACACTTTTTTATAAACTTTATAACCATCCGATCTCAAAATCTCTTATTTGCATCTAAAATTTTGTACACAAACAACAACCATTGGTAGAAAATCCTAGGCAACCTGATCAAGAGAGTCATTTATGGGGCAAAATAAACACTGTAAAGCAGTTTTCTACAACTGGGATACATGATATAGAGTTTGTATTGGGATGATATGCCTTGATTTACCAAAGACACAAAATTTGACCCAAAGAAAAAGAAAAAAACTAGTTGAAGGAAAGTAAACCAAGTAGTAAGGAATTCAGGGAGGGAATTGAACCCTTTCAATGAAAGGGCTGATATGACTGAGTCTTAAAATAAAGACCTGCTCGGGCTGGCTCAAGGAGTTATGGTGCTCATAAATTAAGCTCCTCATTTTATTTTATTTGTGAGACAGAGACAAGAAGAGAAGCATTATGAAACAAGACAGTCTGGAAACAAGAATGATCACATAATTGCCACTTAAAAATACAATATAGCAGCCACGGGTGCATGTCAAAAGAGCAGGGATATTGGATATATATGCTAAGGAAAAGGATCTAAAACCTAGCTACTCAATCAGCGTATGATATCTGATCACATTATTTATTTGACAACAAAATCATGATGCCACACCACCATATATACTGCAATCAAATTCCATCCATAAGCATTAACAAACCATAACATGCACGGATGTCAAAGTACAGTGGCTTCAGCAAATACAAGACCCAGATGTCAAAATCATTTGTCTCGTCCCGAAAATAAATACGATGAATTAGAACAAACCAGAAAATCAATTCCATCAAATGAAAATCAAAGTTTTTTTTTTTGTTTTTGGTAACAGTAGCAGTAGCAGAACGTCATCTTCAATCAAATCAAACAGCCTTTTGCAGTTAAGGAAAACAGGGCCACCAACCCAAACACTCCATCAAATTGAAGGACAAAAGATGTAATTAAGAGGACAAGAAAACGCAGGAAATACATGCACGGATTTCAGATTGAAAAGAACAACAGAGAGAAGGAGAAGAGGAGGAGGAAGAAGGAACCTTTTATAATGCTGGCCCACCAGAAATATACGCAAAATTCTTCTTTTGCACCTTTACGAATAAATACCTTGTTGTTGTTGTTGGTTTGGTGGTGTATGAATGATTGGCGATGATAAGATATGAGGGATTATATGGGTGAAGTATTTTACGGTTACTTTTAAGGTTTTTGTGTCTGGAGCAAAGCCGGAGCAAAGCCGGAGCAAAGCGAACAACTTCTCTGTCTGTCTCCGTCTCAGTGGGAGAAAAATGGCACATTAATTATTGATTATTGCAATAACAAAAATAAGAAAAAAAAAAAAAACAACACCACAAATACTAGCACATTCTAATCGAGAAAGTCAGCGATTGAAGACCAAATTGCAAATTTTGGCCGGACGCCTATACAAATCTTTCGGAGAAAATCATTTTGGGAGTACTATAATCATAGGCCATTCCTTAATTGAGTCTTACAATTTCAAAAACTTTCAATCAAGTCCCATTTCTCTGATTTTATACCAAATAAACTTTTTTGTCACTTCTGGATGCTAAATTAAAACTTTTTGGTCCCTCAAGTGCTCTTAAATGTTTATTATGGTTTCTCTTATCACAATTCAAATTAATTAGGCCCTAGGATCTTACACATTACAAATCTTATATTTTAAATCCTAAAATTCTAAACTCTAAACACTGAATCTTAATCTTAAAACTTAAAAACAAAAACTGTAAAGCCTAAAGTCCTAAACATTAAATCTTAAATACTAAAATGTTAAATCATATAATCTGAAATTTTACTTCTAACCTTTAAACCTTTAAACTCCAAAACCATACAAATTATAAATTGTAATTTTAAAATTTTTGCAAGTTGTAATTCTCTTGAATTTTTCTAATAATTCAATTTCTATGAGACTATCATCTCAAAAAGGAATGTGGTAGCTGGTGAGTATCCGACCACGAGTTTCCTGGAGAATATGATCCCTCATCCGGCTTAAAACAGGAAGAGCATTGCCATACATCAAGAAGAATTGCTACTTTCCTCAGTAGAACAAGTAAATATCTTCACGCAGTTAAGCCAGTCACGGGCCTTCCTTTCGCTATCAACTTTTTGGTGGAACTATTTAACTTTGCTTTTCACAGAGAGAGACTTGAGGGATACCCTACTTCTTGTTAAACGTATGAAATCAAATATGCCAAACCAGTTTTAGGCAGTAACATGGTCACTGAGACACATGAACACTCATAAACTCTACCCCAACAGTCTGGACTACGAACAAATTACGCCCAGAGGAAGAAAACTGTAGGGTCTTGCACAGGGACAAGTCTTTCAATAGAGATCTTACGCTGATAATTCTAAATACAAACATGCAAAATCAAAGCACTATAAACTATTAGTCCTCATCATCAATTTCCTTCTTCTTTCTTGGTGGAAGATAAGGAGGATCGATATCAATTCCCATATTTCCTGCAGTACCTGCAATCATTCTCATTGCTGATTCGATGGAGGTGCAGTTCAAGTCTGGCATCTTTTCAGTGGCTATTGCCCTCAATTGATCAACTGTAATCATTCCCACTCTATCTGTAATTGGATTTTTAGAACCTTTCTCCACTCCTATATAAGCACACAGTACAGTCAGCAACTATTTTTCCAATCAGGAAAACCGAATTGCAGCTACCATCATCATTCACATTTATGTTGTGATGCTTCTTTTTACTATAATAAAGTTTGTTTGTAAAGTAAAACCCACTCATATCAAGAGTCTTCTTGGCAATGCCACCAGCAGTTGACGAGTAACTATCTAGAAACCCTAACACCGCAAAGCCACAGTTTTATCAACTCACTTTTTTTCTTCATGGAAAATAGAAAAATAAGAAACCCACAATGTTTTAATTGCATAACATGATCAGATTTGAACCCCGTCTCTAGATCTTACTTCCAATAACATTAGTTAAGTTCAAGTTAAGTTGATAGAATGCATCCAAATAAAAACTTTGAGAATCTACAGAGTGACAAATAAGAATCTCTATACATCACAGAAAGATGGGTAGTTTACAGGGAGACACTAGACTTGCATTATCATATTAATAAGACCAACAGTTTGCCCTTTGTACTGAGGCTAGCACCTACCATTGCGTAGAAAGTCTAAATTTACATTGTAGTATTTTCACCTCAGCTATATGTGTTTCCGAAACAAGAAAATATACCTTCCCTCGAGAATTTTGACTTAAGGTGAACACACTTCAGTACCTAAAAACTCAAGTGTTGTATAATAAAACCAACAAGCATTGGTCCCAGCAGAGAAGAGCTGGAGTCTTTTAAGCAATAAGTAGGGTTTGGAACCTGGAGACGTGTATGGAGCTTGCGCAGTCACCTTAATAGGTGCTGATCGAGTCCCGGGAAGAGATTAGTCCTCCGTCCGGCGGAGACACTATTCCAGTATACATAAAAAAGGTGTTCTATACTAAAAATGTAAAAAGTTTTAAATCTGGATTGAAAAGGGGCTATGGCAACCATTTCCTCCATCATCCCCACCCCAAGAGTACTCTTCAGTCTTGTCTATGGATGCCTTACACATTCGTACATGATTTCCCTCCCTCATCCTCTCCTGTCCCGAGTTCCTCATTTCTTTCAGACAACGTATTAGAATTGGCAGTAATTTGGAGGACCATCAAATTTTACCCCTTCAGTTTTACAATTGGTGGCAACAAGCCAATGACTAGAATAAAAAGTTAAATCAAGCCTCAAAGCTTTTTAACTCTATCCCCTCAAGGAAACAACCATGTCTGTGAATATCATCATGCATACAGTTCAAAAAGGATGCATACATAGCAGGTCACTTATCATGAGAGCGCATGCATTCATTTATGTCAGTGTGAATATGAAGAGGCTACTTAAGATGAATGCCTTAAGAAAACAAGCAAAGAGAGTTGGTGAGGTAAAAACAGGCAATACCTGCAGCCTTGAGCAGTAGAACTGAAGCAGGCGGAGTTTTCAAAATGAAAGTGAAGCTTCTATCCTGAATGTTGTTTTATTTTAAAGAAAAAAAAAAAAAGAAAAATGTTGAAAAACAAAGAGATAAATTAATGGATAATTGAAAGAGAATCATTCCATAAGGGGAGGGGAAGGGGAAGGGGAAGTGGAAGTGGAAGTGGAACTAACGTCATAGACAGTAATCTCAGCAGGGATGACATAACCAGCCTTATCAGCAGTTCTTGCATTGTAATCCTTACAGAATGCCATAATGTTCACACCCTTGGAACCCAGCGCCGGTCCCACAGGCGGCGCAGGCGTCGCCTTCCCTGCCTCCAGTGCCAACTTCACTACCCCAACCACTGCCCCCAATCACACCATAATAATAATGATAATTCGCACAAATCCATGAGCTTACAAAACTTCATCTTTTAACCAAAAAAAGCAAAAAAAAAAAAAATCAAAGCTTGATTTACTTTTGGGTGGGGGTTTGTAAATAACGCACCTTTCTTGGCCTTTTCAGCCTTAGGAGGAGCCATAGCGATTATAGAGCGGCGCCTGGGGTGGAGTGGAGAGTGCATCTTATTGTGAAAGAATTGGAGAGAAATGTAGGGGCGTGAAGATAAGCTTATTATGGAAGATGCGAAAAAAGAAGAGCAGAGCTGCGCATTCATACTCCGTCTACAACTACTGCTACTACTTTTGATTGAGTTTGAGGAGGGAAGAGGAAAGAGAGAAGGGCTGAGATGGTAGTGGGTAGAGAGTGAAGAGGCGGCCATTGTATTCTATTGTTGCAGAGCAGCAGATGAAACACAGAGCCAGTAAGAAAGAAAAAAAGAAAGAAAGAGAGAGGAAGTCACCAGTTCGGTTCTCTGGATAAAGTCCCCCTCCCTAATCCTTCCAGTTTTTGTTATATACTGTATTGTATTGTACTAATAATGATGCTGCTCTATGCTATGCTATGCTATCTTCACGCACAGCACCGGGCTCATATTGATGTTGGGCTGCTGCTTCGGTTTATAGTTATATTTTGTCAATGAGCCCACACATACTATTCGTAAATGGGCATTCTTCCATGATTGGGGCCTAGTTAGCTTGTTGGATCATTCCAAATCACAAAAAGAATAAAAGAAAATTCTCAAATTTTGCATAAAAGTTATTTTGCGATAAGATTGAAGGTGAAATAATGATAATAATATAAGCATGATGGCAATAATAGAACAGTATGGTAGTAATATAATTTTGATAATAATATTCATATCGAGAATAATTAAACTAAGATAGGGAAGTTTGAAAAGAGATGTATGTGTAAATGAAAATAGAAGTGAACTTTATGATGAGAGATAAAGTAAGTAATGGAGAGGAATGATGGGGGTATTTATAGTTGAAAATTAGAGGATAAAATAAATAAGTATGATTAATTTAAAAGGATAAAATCAAATGGATGTTAGGTAAAGAGAGATGATAATAAGATTAAGACAAATAGAATCATAGAAAGTAAATGACCAAAGAGATGAATCCAAAGTAGAAGTTAGGTGTAGGGGTAAAATATTTACCGGAGATAAATTCGAGTATGGAAAAAATTAATTTTACTGGATGGTGACAATGAAATTTACTCTCATATATTCATAACACTGCCCCTTACATGTCATTATATATTAGATAGAATAAACTTAGTAAGAACTGCCTCATCCACCTACATACCTATGAGCACCGCGACCTCGGCCTGGTTGGCGGGGATATCGCCTTGTGACCATGGCTTAAGAACGATTGCCTGCGATTCGTGATACTTCATATGAATTAGCTTGACCAAAGTGGAGAGAACCAATTCGATGATTCCTGGGATAGACGAATTAACCGCTTTCAAAGAACCATCATTCCATGTATATTCCCAGATATAAAATGGAGGAGTCACAAGCGGTCTCACTTAGAACCCAGCAAACTAGACAGAATATGCATGCATGGCATTCAGACTCTGACTAAGTTCATTCACAGAGAATATCACAAACCCAGACAAACTCATAGAAATACTGGGCACTCACTGCTCTTGGTGTTCTCTTGATTGTCATCTTGATAAGGAGTCGCCACCCAAATTTATTTAGGGAAAATTTGCGGAAAACCCATCAATGACTCCGGATAAAGCACGGATCTCGTAACTAAGAGGAGGGTCCGATGATTCGTTTACCGCGGACTACCATCTTCACATAAGACAGTACCGGTGATATTGGTTGCCAAACAAATGTGTATAGTCATAGTTGGATCAAGTACTTCATGTGATCAAACAAACAAACAAAACAAATACATAAACGAAAAGCAAAATATTTATATATTTGAGCTTGTGCCTCATCCACTTGAGACTGCCTACGTACCCCCTCGCTTTGGGTTCAAAGCTCTCGTAGTTATTCCAAAGGGAACCCCTAAAGTCTAACTAGATGGCAAAGGCTCTCCATGGAAGTAGTTTCTCCAAAATCTCGGGTGACAACCGCGAGACACACTCTCAAAACTCCGGCACTTTGGCCTCAAAACACATTCTCAAAACTTTGGTACTTGTCTAAGTATTGCACAAAACATATCTTTTCAAAACATTGGTGCTTGTCTAAGTACCGTGCAAACACATCTTTTTCAAAACATTGGTACTTGTCTAAGCACCATACAAACACATCTTTTTCAAACCTTTGGCACTTGTCTAAGCACCATACAAACGTTTTTTCTCAAAATTGTGGCACTTCGACTACAGAAGGCATTTTTCAAAACAATTGTGACACTTCGGCTACACAAGGTGTTTTTCAAAACAATTGGTGATTAAAAATGCATTATGTTCAATGTAATTTTCAAAAAAGCTTTTTTGTTCAAAGCATGCAATTTCTTTCAAAATCTTGAGGACGAGTGCAACATTCTTATGCAAATGCAATCCAAAGGAGCTATGCTCTAGTCCTACCTTTGGTCTATTCTTTCTTAGATGCTCAATTTATCCAAAGGAGCCATGTTCTAGTCCTACCTTTGGTGTGTTCTTTCTTAGGTGTTACAAATTCTTATGCAACTTCTATGCATCAAGTCATTCAAAGGTGCAATCTTTTGTTCAAGAATGCCTACACATGTGCTATATTCTATCTTCTTTCAAGATGCAAGTTCTATGCATTTTCTAATCAAAGATGCATTAACCAAATTCTTATGGTGATCTTCGGGCTAATTACATTTTGACCCCTTGTATTTTGGTTTATTTTTGAGTCAACCCCTGAACTTTTTTTTTTCATCAATCAACCACCTGAACTCCCAATTTCATGCAATTGACCCCCTCCGTTAGAAATCTTAGGTTACAGTTAAATGTTTTGACGGAATCTTGGGATGGTTGACACGTGGCAGCATCCTAATCATTAAATATTTTTTCATTATCTTCTTTTTCCAAATTTAGAAAAAAAAGTAAAAAAATTATTAACAAATTAATTTTCTATTCCTCCTCAGTCCATCTTTTTTTTCTTTTCTTTTTTTTCTTGTTTTTTTTCCTTCGTCCATGCTCTTCCTCCTCCTCTTTTTCTTTTTTCTTCTTCTTCTTTTTTTCTTTTTTCTTCCTCCTCGCCGTCGCCCACTATTTTTTCTATTCTTCTTCTCCTTTCTTTTCTCTTTTCTTTTCCTTCCTCCTCCTCGCTGGCCACCTTTTTTCTCTTCTTCTTCTTCTTCTTCTTCTTCTTCTTCTTATTATTATTATTATAGTAAAGAAAAAAACAAATAAACCAAATGAAAAAAAACAAAACCATTGAATCTCTCATCTTCTCCTACCTCTAATCCAACACTGCCAACACCACTAACGCATAGCCACCATCGACGCGAGCCAGCAGCGCCCCCACCTTCGCCGTGAATGACTCACTCCCTCCTACAACCCTCCCCACAACAAGCATCGGTGGTGGGACTAGTGATATGGATAGTAAAGAGAGTGAATTGGTGGGTATACGAAGCAGGGCTTGGAGAAATGCAGTACTCACTCCCTCTTGGTAATCTGGGCTTGCCTTTCATTGGCAACATGTGTGAAGTGCTCCTCCCCACCTGCGTCGTCCACTGCCACAGCACTGTTTGCTAGACTCTGTAGCTTTTAGAGGTCTAGAAATACACCTCCTCCCCCAAATCCCTCAACCCCTCCCTCACTCTTGCAAGCTCAGGACCTTAGGCGACGTTTCCAACAATAAAGCAACCCCACCAAAACCAATCCAGCAACACAATCAATAATCTGCAACAATCTACACATCACCATCAAACACAAGCACAAAAAACCTCAATTAGAATATTCAACAACTAATGAGAAGAGAAAAGTAAAGGGATGCGACCAAACGCAATAAAGAAAAGGAGAAGAGAAGAGGGATTGGCAACGATGCTCGCCGCCGACCACATCAACCACGCCAAATGCCGCGCACCTTGCAGCCATAGACAACATCATCCATTCGTTTTCCTCCTCGCACCACAGCTCGATCCAGAAGCCATAAACGCCGCCGTTCACTCCCTCTCCGGTGTCGCGGCCTCCTTCACTCCCTTGCATACCTCCCTCGCTCCACCGGCGCTGCCTTGGCCCCCACCATCTCATCCTCTGCCATGGCTACTCCAACCACGATGGCGATGGGAAAGGAAGAGGTAGGTAGGTGGAGGGCTTTTCCGAGATTTTTGTTTGGATTAGGTTAGCCTATTAACACAGAGAGCTCCTTCATGCTAGCGCTCCTCTCCTTCACCTTCGTCGGTCGGCGAACTGTCTGCGATGGCGCTCGTCGTTGCTGCAGACGGTGGCCTGATCTCCTCTAGCGGCGGCGCCTTCTCCAAGTGCGGGCAGCCTTTGTGGCGGCTGTGCTTCGGCAGCGGCGCTGTTGTCCCTCTTCAGGCGTGCAGATGCTCCGTATTGGAGGCTGAGGAGGGAGTAGACCCAGACCTTGACAGACGGCGACCAACTCGCCATTTTTTACTAGGTGGGGTTGAAGGGAGAGATGAGGAAGGAGTCGAGTGAGTCTATTTTTTCTTTTTTTTCTTCTAAAGTTTTTTTTTTAATTTTTGAGGGAAAAGAAAATAGAAACAATAATGTTTTTTCATTTTTTAATATTTTCTAATTTATTCTTTTAAAGAAAAAAGAAATAGAAAAAGAAAATCACTGAACGGTTAGGATATTGCCACGTGTCATCCATCCTTGCATTCCGTTAGTGCAAGTCACGGAAGCGAGCTGCCCATGGACGGAGGGGGTCAATTGCATGAAATTGGGAGTTCAGGTGGTCGATTGACGGAAAAAAAAGTTTAGGGGTGACTCAAAAATAAACCGGAATATAGGGGGTCAAAATGTAATTAACCCGGTGATCTTCTAACCATTCTTTTCTTGATTTCTTTAGTGTGACTAATCTAAGATGCATAAAAAGAGAATCGTGTTCTAACTCATTTCTAAATAAAAATTCTAACTTAGATGCAAACATATCCAAATGGGTGTTCTTGGTTCTTTAATTTTAGTGTGACTACACTAAAATGCACAAAAAGGGTATGTTCTTGAATGCATATCATATGATGATGCAAAGATGCAAGTTTTGTCTAAAACAATTCATTAGAAAAGAGTGTACAAACCCGGATTTGATTTTTGAAAATGGGTTGTCTAACCCCGAAAATTGTTTGATCGAAATGGGTTGTCTAACCCGAATTTTCAAAAGAGAGAATGTGTCCGAGTGCCAATTTCGGGGTCGGGACTTTCATGGTGCCGCCTAATTATTCTTTAGGGGTCCTCAAACACAAACAAATCACATAATTCACACAATCAAAGCATTCAAACAAATCATCTCATCAAAATTTCGGCGTTACGATGCCTTACAAAATCATTATTTTGTAACACAAAATCATCATCATAACGCCCTAACTAGAGCACACAAAAGGGACTAGAAACTACCTTCAAGGTTCTTTTTGTTCTAACCCGATGAACTTGTGAAGTCGGGGTGCTACCCGATTCCATAACTCAATCGCGTTCGAACGATGTTGAGAAAAGCGACACAAGCGGGGAGAGGTAACTACCAATCCCACTTGCAAGGTTTAGGAAGACGACAACTTTGCCCCCGAATTCCAATCTTAGAGGGGGGGACAAGAGAGGTAGAATAGTGCAAATATCAAATCCTTTTTTCAACTTAAAGGGGGCCAGGGTGGAGATAGAAAGTGCAAAAACGTGCACGTAGAGAGCGCGGCTCTCGGGGTGAAGAAAAATGAAGAGGGGAACCCCCTATTTATAAAATCTAAGCTATGACACTCTTGTAATTCATCAAATCTAAAAATCTGTGGTCACAGACTTCAGGCAAAAAAGTTTGTTTCTTCGAAACGGAGCCTGTGCAGGGCTCGAAAAATTCTCAAAATATTCCTAGAGGCTTTATCCCTTATTTTCTAAGGCATTTTGTGAAAAAATGGCGCACGATTCTGACTAGAAACACGTTTTCAAACAATGTTTGAAAATTTACCCGAGACTCACGTCATGGCTTTGCCTAAATTTTTATAAAATCAAAACAGGGCCCGCCTATGTCTTGAAAAATTCTGGAAAGGTGCCATTTCATGCCTTCTAAAATTCCACGACCAAAGACAATTCAAAAAACAGATATGGAAAATGTTTCCAACAAAAATACCAAAAATACCCTTGACCCGCCCCCACCGATTTTGAAAAATTCAAATGGGGCCCTTCGGGTGTCTGGAAAATTCTAAAAATATTCCCCAAGGTGCATCACCATTAAAAAGATGATCATAGGAAAAAAATGGCACTCAAATCGGAGTTTGGACGCACTTCCAGCGACGAAAAGAAAAAGGGGATCCGACTTTTCTTCCGAAAATCATTTCGGGACCTTCCCGAACCCGAACCTGAAAATCATATGGGTGCGCTCCCCCGACTCCTCGAACCCGAAAATCATATGGGCGCGCTTGTGACAACGAGTAGAATTTTTGGGTACAAATATCTCTTCAAAATTATTTGTAAAAAGATCAAAATGCCCTTGGTCAAACTTAACCGTCTTCAGGCTTCGGTTCCTGGCTTTAGGCTATTTGGGTCGTTTTTCCAAAAATTTTCAAAAAATATCTGGGACTCCGAAGACTTTTTCGACGCTTTCCTCACTTATTCCCAGACATGTTCTACCCTAGGGAAATTCCTCTCTCGAAAATATTCACATGAGTTTGGGAGCAAAATTTTTGTGCTAACACCTTTACCCCCATTTAGAAGACTTTCTTCGATAGTCATTCCAATGTTGATGTTATGCACAAAAATTTTGCCGACGCTCCGTTCCAACGTGACAAAAAGGTGTCCGAAATGATGGTTCAGATTTCAATTGAAGCCATGAACTGAAGCCGTGAGGCTTGCTTATATAAAGAGGCTTGAAAGTGTGGCTTCCCATCCACTTCCCCTCTCTCACACTCTTCTTCTTCTCTCAAATTTCTCACGCCATGTCTTATAAGGGAGAAAGCTCTTGCGGCATATAAAGGAAAAGGGTGTCCTCCGGCTCTCATTGCTCGGATAGACATGTCTCCCAAGATCCTTCCTATAAGGCCGAGGCACCATTCTTATACCTCTCCTCTTTTATTTTCTTACGTATGCATTACTATGCCTTACTTAAATGCAAATGCAAGCTCTATTTTTCCTAGAGTCATATTTAGGTGTTTGGAATACTAGAAGACTATCTAATGCAATCCTAGAAAGAATGTTCTCTCTTTCTTTTTCTCTCTTTATTTTCTTTTCTTTGTTCTTCTTTTCTCTCTTCTAAATGGTATGCATGACTATGCATGTGGCATTCCTGCTACACAGGACGATCGCATTCTGGCACTGCTGATGCCAGATCATTTGGCTATCTGTTGAACTGCTTTGGTTTTTATATCTATGATGTTGTGTCATTTTGATGCGGTATATTGATTAATCTTTCTGCAAGATTATGATCTTTTCCTCCCTTGTGAATATTTTGGTGATGCCAAAAAGGGGAAAAAAGGAGAGTGTGTGAAAAACACACACAACGATAGATGATTATTTCGATATCAACTTATGTTATGGATGATTATGCTTATTGATATCGATTGATTGACTGTTGATTGATTATTTCTCTAACTTATCTCTGTTCCTCAGATGATTAGTGATTATTTTGGAAAAAATTTTAAGATAAGGGGGAACATATATTAAGGGGGAGATTCATAGATTGAGGAGGAACTTAAACTTTATCTGTTTTCAATCCTTACTCCTATGTGTTTTTCATAAGTGTTTGTCATCATAAAAAAGGGGAGAATGTTGGGTTATGGTCATTAGCATGTGTAATTAGCACCTAATTAACTAGTCATTAGTGTTAATTGGTGTTTTAGCTTAATTATCTAACTATGAATTTAATTGATTTTGATTATGACAAACTATAGTTATAATTATTTTAATCCACCTCCCAAACCCCTAAATTAAATAATAAAATCAGATTTTTTGGGATTGAAGTTAGTGGGATAGGTATGAGAGTTAGTGGAGTAGGCTTGTTGGGTTAGCATGCTTTAGATGTCGCTTTTAAAGGCTACGGACCACCCAACTTGACCTTGATTATCTTGAAACTTGGTGACTCTTGTTGGAGTAGCTCCCACGATCTATAAACTCGGTAGCTAGCTTATGTTGACTCTACAGATGTTTGATTAAAGCTCTGGACAGGTTTTACAACGGATCAATTTGATTCTGTCCAACTTACGATCATCAAACCTAGGAGTCTGCTAAGCATGTGCTGACTATCTTGAACTTTGGAGCTACTTGTTAGAGGCACTCCCATGTGTATGAAACCTGCCATCTCGCTTCTTTCTACTCTGCAGGTGTTTGATTAAAGGACTGGAAAGCTCTCTCAACGGTTCATTTCGATTCAGTCTGAAGCACCCCATGTCACGAAACAAGAGTTGGTCGTGCCGCGGTAAAAAGAACAACACAGGACCGTAACGGGTCTAATCAAATCACAGGCCGTTACGGGCCAAACCATAATCACAGGGTCGTTACGGACCCAAAATACCGCCTCTGGCCGTACTAAAATCCAATCCTCACAGATCACTGGGCCTGTCACGGGATAAGCTAGGGTCGTACCTGGTTATCAACCTGTTTCTGGTGCCAGATCAAAAGAACCCGGGATCAACATCCCAAGGATCAACATCCTTATATCAACTAACCCGATCATGGCCACCACAAAACAGTCTCTAACCATCTGGTCGTATCTCAACTCACCACGTGACAATACAGTCATCATCATTCCAACAAAACTCCAATTGTTCCACAACTCAATCCACTCAACCTATATCTCAATAAATAGACTGATCCTCTATCAACAGCCTAACAACAAATCACAATAATGATCATAAGCCTCGAGAAACCTAGCAGTTCAGAATATCATCATCCTAGAATACCTTCCCAAGATATCAAACCTAGACCACAGCTAACAAACCAAACCTCTACTAACAGCCCAATAACAACCATAACAAACTCAACAGAAGCAATAGTTCCAACAACATCAATGACAGCAACAACCAACTTAGTTCATCTCACAACAAATCATTCACAGCCACAAAAGTAATATCATACCAGCAGATATCACACATAGAGAACAAACAACAACTTGATATTATGGGCAGTATAGAAATAATTACTTATCCTCACCTTAGCCGATTATCAGTTATGGAATTGCCCAACAGATTCCAGGTCCGGTTCCTCAGGTAACTGCTCGTTATCGACTCCTATATAACAAATATCAAATGCACACATAAGATGCCCATAATCGGTATGCAATGATATGACTGTCTGTGTTCGCCGGCAGCAGCAGCAGGAGGAGGAGGAGAAGGAGATGGCGGCGGCGGGTTTGGTGGAGGTGATGGTGTGTGTTTGTGTGGGTTGTGTTGTGTTTGGTTGTTTTCTTTTTTTTTTTTTTCTGGTTGGTTTAGTGTTTGATGTTTGTGTGGTTTTGCAGGTACAAGAAATTGAGTTGCAGGTTGGGTTTGGGCAACGGAAGAAGAAGAAAGGTGATGGTGGTGTACTGGGTGGTGCAAGCAAACAGGGAAGAAGACTGATTTTTTTTGGGCAGGAAGCAAGCAAGAAATCACGGGCTTACAGGAGAAGGCATGTCACGAGTGACACAGGGACGAGGCGGCGCAGCCCTCAATCATGCAGGTAAGTCGTGTACCGTCCGGACCAGAAAATAACTGATATACCTCCTTAGTTATATTTCTGGTGTGATTTTCTGATGATTTCGGGACCTAAAAAATACCAACTTTGGTCCGAAGAATCCACGGAAAAATCCCAAGCGCGGAAAAAATCTCAGTTTCGAAAAGCGATGCCCGATTTACCTTGAATTAATTACCCAAGATTAAATTCAAAAGTAAATCACTGTATAACGACTTTTACAGTCCCGGTAAAAATATAAATTTTTACACAGGCTGTTACATTCTACCCACCTTAAAAAGAATTTCGTCCTCGAAATTCCGTCTTATCCGTGGGTCCTACCACGATAAGCTTCTGATACACTCTTCCAGCTGTCCGAACTCAACGCGTTATCCCATTTATACCCTTATCGTCTCTGGCTTCCTTATAAAAACCAACCTCAAAACCTGGCAAGCTCACTCTCTGCCATGGATTCTCCCATAAGAACTAGGACGACTTCTGACTCAGAGGAGCTGCGCTATACCGGTGGTGTTGCTTTCCAAACAGACTCTGATGAAGAACCTCCGAAGAAACGCTTCAAGACAATATCATTACACCCGACTTCGGGAATCTTATTAACCAGCACAGCAGAAGCATTTATAACTCAATGTCAATATATATGCAAAGCCCGATGCAACTAATTGATCCGAGTCCTGCCCGAGGGTGCACAGCAACCTGCCCCGTACATTCCTATACCACAAACAACGCTTCCTACGGGATGAAACCCCGCAGGCGAGGGGTGAGTCCGAAGTGCTCACCATCCATGGATAAACAGAGATATGCAGACAACCATAATACTTCAAAGAAGGAACACAGGCATCAACAGCCACTACATACCAAACCAAAGACTCGACCCAAACATACCAAGGACTTTATTATTATTCCAATTTTATCTTCCTGGGCCCCACCACGGATAACCTAGGTTCGTACCAGGTTATCAACCTGTTCTTGGTGCCAGATCAAAAGAACCCGGGATCAATATCCCAATAACAAATCTCAGGGATTAACATCCCAATCAAACCGGCATCAACATGCCCATCACAAGTAACCCAGATCATGGCCACCACAAAATAGTCTCAAACCATCCGGTCGTACCTCTATTTACCCCATGACAATTAAGTCATATCCATTCCAAAACCAAATCACACGAATTGACTTCCCAAACCCAAAACCAGAAGACACGACTCACTTATAAACTTTTCCAATTTTAATATTCGGGCCCCGTCACTGGACAAGCTAGGGTCATACCTGGTTATTAACTAATTCCGGATGTCAGGCCAAAACATAACCGGGATCAACATCCCAATAACAAACCAATCCGGGATCAACATCCCAATATCCAAATCAAACCGGGATCAACATCCCATAACCAAGAAACCGGCTATGACACCACAAAACTAGCCTCTAACCATCTAGTCGTACCACTACTTTCCGCGTGACAATAAAATCATCATCTCAAATCAACTTCCAATTTCCATTTTCTTTTTCCCAGTTATCCATATCACAGTTTATTCCAATTATCCAATCACAACACAGTCTATCGAAAACAATCACAATTTCCATAACAGTCAAATAATTATCCAACTTCCTATTAACTCAAGTATACAACAGACCAATCCATCAACAGTTTCATAACACCAACTATTCACAATCCAACATCAATCACAACACAGTATCCAAGGAACCAATAACAGTCAGCACAACGGTTCAATTAAGCAAATCAACATCATAACAACAACATCAACAACAACATAGCAGTCAAGTAACCAACAATAACCATCTCAGTAGTTCAATCAAACAACTAAACACACAAAGTATTACAGGCACATATCAAGGGTTATACATCCTCACCTGATGTGTCTCAGAAACTGCTATCTAGTCAAACCTCGATACCCTATATGTATATATAGGAACACAATAATCACTTATAATGCACAACAAAAATGATTATGCATGATATCGGTTTAACTCTTATTAGACGACTTATCTGTTCATTTTACTATTTCCATATCATCTTATTACCAAACAGTCCATCCAACTTGGTGGTAATTAACCGATTAAATATATCCAGCCAATTTATCAAAACATACTTAATTTTAAATCAAAACCGAACTGAGCGTCCAAGCCGATATCCCGGCCCTTAGGCCGCTTATGATGAGAAAACATGCTTATACAAATATGTTGCATAAATCATATAGAGGAAATACATTTTGTAAGTAGAACAATTTATGACCCGTAAAATACATCGCAATCTATTTAATAACATGAAATAAATAATATTTATAAATAATATACCCAATAGTAAAACCGTTAAATAGAAAATATTGTCATCGGTTAGAAATCGTTATAGTCGGGATACGGTATAAAATAATGTTGCAAATATTTATAATTATATACATATAAAATCGATAAATTTAAATAGAGTATTAATGTAGCTTAAAGTGATAATTGAATTAGTGGTCAAAGATAATATAATCTTTAGTAAAATAATGTCTTAGATAAACAATATTTCAAAATAATATTACCGTTATTATGTTAATCAAAATATTTTCGATAAATTAATAAAATATAGTTAAGTCTTAGAATAATTTTGTATGGATTACTATATATAAAATCGATAAAATTATGAAGAAAGGGAGTATTATTATTGTAGCACAAAAGAATGAAAATCATTAAAGAAATATATTCATATATATATATAGCCAAAAATTATTTATAAGATTTGGTAAATATAATAAGAATAGGCCTATTATTATTTTAGCCCAGAAGAACGGAAATTAAACATATTAGAAACGTAATAATAATAACTCCACTAGAAAAAAATTAAGAAATTAAGCCCAGGGGACCTTCACTTGCATTTAGTCCATCGGAGAAAATAATAAAACCACTTCAAATTAAATAAATAAAAGACTTAATTAAATTAAGATAATATGGGCCTTTTATCATAATTAGCCCAATTTTAATAAATAAAATGAGAATTAAAATCAATGGACCTTTTACGAGCCTAGGTAAACGTAAATAAAATTAGAATCGGAAATTAAAATACTATGGGCCTTTTTAATAGCCTAATCGGAAAATTAAACGTAAAATAAATAAATGCATAAAGGAAATAAATAAAAACATAAATGAAATAAACAAAAGTATAAAATAAAAACAGAATGAAATAAATAAAGCATAAATTAAATAAATAAAATCATAGGTTATTATTATTAATTAGCTTAATTAAACGTTTAATTAATTGTAGTTTAATGTCCGAGTCCGTTATCGTTCGAGTTCGATTTATGATGCAAAAGGTCCAAAGCTCGGGTTTTACCCAAAAGGTCCATTTCCGGGCTCGCCGAAAAATTCCCGAGACTGCCGGAAACCAGCCGGAATCCGGCCGGTACTATTCACAGAAATCCAAAAGCCCACAGAAACAACACCTTCTCCGTTACTGCTCATGCCTACTCCAATCAACAACAACAGCAGCACCACCGTCACCCGTGAGCAGCAACCCAACTACCCATTAAACCTCAACCAACACACCATCCTCACTGTCACACAAGCAACATCAACGGCATCCAACCACCGCCACAAAACCGACCCAAACCACGCCCAGTTCATCAACACAAGCCACAAACAGAGCACAACAATCAAAGACAAGACCCGATTAGTCCAAATTGACATAAATCGGGCGAAAGAACAGATAGGCAGGAACAGAAGGGAGAGGGGTAAAGATCATTGTCGTTCCTTACAATCACAACACACGGTGGCAACGACAAGCAGCAGATCATGGAGCACGAGGGGGGTAGAGGAAAAAGGGAAGGCGCGACGACGTTGGCGCACCCACAACGGCGACGACCTCAACCACATTGGCCCGAGCTCAGTTCCTCTGGTCGGAACACAGGCAGAGGTCAGCGAGGAGGAGAGAGATGGCGGCATCGCCTGGCGACGGCGGTGAGAGGGGTCAGCGATCGGAGGCAGAGGAGAAGAAGAAAAGGTTAAGGAAGGGCGGTTGTGCAGCGACGACGAGCGAGGGGGTCACGGAAGAGGAAGGAAGAACTGAGGAGAGGAGGAGGAAGATGGTCCAGTGGTTTGAGGTGGCGGTGGTGGGTTGAGGGAGAGGCGATGGTGCGGCAGGGAGGGCTGGTGGCGAAGAGAAGAGAAGGCAGAGGATTTGAGGAAGGAGATGATTGTTGGGTAGGTGTGTGGAATCGAGTAGAGGAGAGGAGAAATTAAAGGGGAAGAAGAAAAGAAAGAGACAAAGAGAAAAAAAAAGAAGAAAAGATGGGGGGCCGGCGGTTTGAAATTTGCAGTTGGGAAAGAAGAAAAATAAAGGAAGAGACAAGGCGTGCACAGGGAAGAGAAGAAAAAACTGGGAAAGAGAAGGAAAAGGAAGGAAGAAAAAGAAAGGAAGGAGAGAAGAAAAGAATAGTGGCCACGTGGCAAGCCACAATTGGCCGAACCGGATTTTATGTCGGGATAACGTGATCGCAGGGGTACTCTCGTCTTTCCGTCCCGAGTCTGAAAATACAACTTGGGCTCGAAAAATCCGATTAATACCCCTGAGCGTCGTTCAAGTCTCGGAATTGAAAACTGAGGCTCGGTTAACGAAAGACACTCCAAGACGTCGTATCGGTCGAAACTACACTAAACCTTTTGTTTAACGTTTTGCTTAATCTTTGTAAAACATAAACTTAACAATTATTTTTTATAAAATTTAAAATATTCTCCAAAGGCTAATATATTAATATCATGGAAAATAAAAGATGAAATTTCTTTTTAAATTATATTTGGTAAATTATCATACAAAAATATCATAGCAAAGTAATAATAATATTGCTATTAATGTTGATTAGAAAATGATAATAATATTAATAATAACGGTAAAAACAACAACAATAATAATAATAATAATAATAATAATAATAATAATAATTTTGAGAGTATAAAAATAATAGTGAAAATAATAAAAATTAACTTGGATTGGTAAAATTCTTGATTAACCGCGATAAAATTTTATTAACCACCATAAAAGTCAAAACAGCTTGGTAAAAATCACGAAAATTTTACCCGGGTCGTTACATTCCACCTTCCTTAAAGGAATTTCGTCCTCGAAATTCACACCGTAATCCAACAATCCCAGAAACCTCCATATATAGTTATCATGATCATCAATCCTTCCACAATTCATCAAATATGTGAACTCCAAATTATCACCCATAAATCACAATTAAATTCTCCAAATACATTTCTCTTTTTTTTTTTGGAATTATATCACCCAAAATGTGTCAAATCATTACCTCAAGATTTATTACTATCATAATCATCCATCAAATCATATTTCTCTTCTTAAATCCACCGAAACTAGCAAAGATAATAACTTCGATTGTAGCTCTTTAAATAATACCTCGAATCATCAAATCATCAAACTCTTTCTTTTTTTAAGATTGAATCACCAATATCATCAAATCATCGAACCCTCTTTTTTTTTTAAAAAAGAATAAACCTTTGACATCAAGAATTCCGTGATCATTAATCCAATCCTCCAATCAAGTTATCACATCACAAACAACTTTAGTATCCAAAAATCTTCAAATCATCTACCAATTTCTTAAAAAAAAATTGCATTACTTCCAAAATCATAGAATTTTCCAAGAATATCAATCCAATCCTCAACTCAAATTATCACGTCATAAACAAAGCAGTACCCAAGAGACATCAATTTATCACGTCATAATCAAAACAGTACTAAAAAATCATCATTCCCCACTTCCTCAAGGTCACATAATATCATATCATCACTTAAAGACATAACAACCAAAACCCAAAATCAAATCTTACTTGTTCTGTCGAAACTTCCAATGCACGGATACAACAAGGCAGACTTCTTGCCGTCTTAAGGTCCCTTTATCTCACTGTTCTTCCCAGGTAATGACCATGTTTTAATAAAATCTTTAAAATCGTTTTCACCATCAAATCATAATAGTTAAATAAAACTTCCCAAAACGGCGGTTACACCTTATAAACATATTCAACCCACAACCTATGCTGTAAATGTCACTTTGTCAAAACTCATCCTTTAAAAATTTATCTTTCCAAAACTTCAGATCAATAAAACAACAGCATTATAAAGTAGTAAAATACGGATAACTTGTCGTCCAAAACGTATTTATGAGAAAGAATTCTCACATATGAATGTTCTGCAGCAAGCTGGGGTCCCTCGACTGGATCCATTATGCACTAACCATATGAATATGCATGCAATTATGACAATCATGTGGAGCGAGCTATGCACAACAAACAGGCAGAGTAAACACCCAAGGACCTACCGCCCGCTCCGCTACCAAAATGAAACACCCCGACCACAATTTACCCAACATACAGTAATTACTGAACAATAGTGTCGACATGTGGCACAAATAGAATATTCAACAGAAAATCCGGCCCAACGGCCCAATGACAATATCATAACACCCAACTTCGAGAATCTTAATAACCAGTACAGCGGAAGCAATTATAACTCAATGTCAATATATATGCAAAGCCCGATGCAACTAATGGATCCGAGTCCTGCTCGAGGGTACACAACAGCATGCCCCGTACGTTCCTGTACCACAAACAACTCTTCCTACGGGTTGAAACCCCGCAGGCGAGGGGTGAGTCCGAAGTACTCACCAACCATGGATAAACAGAGATATGCAGGCAACCATAATACTTCAAAGAAGGAACACATGCATCAACAACCACTACATACCAAACCAAAGACTCGACCCAAACATACCAAGGACTTTATTATTATTCCAATTTTATCTTCCTAGGCCCCGTCACGGATAAGCTAGGGTCGTACCAGGTTATCAACCTATTCCTAGTGCAAGATCAAAAGAACCCAGGATCAACATCCCAATAACAAATCTCAGGGATCAATGTCACAATCAAACCGACATCAACATGCCCATCACAAGTAACCCAGATCATGGCCACCACAAAACAGTCTCAAACCATCCGGTCGTACCTCTACTTACCACATGACAATTAAGTCATATCCATTCCAAAACCAAATCACACGAATCGACTTCCAAAACCCAAAACCAGACGACACGACTCACTTATAAACTTTTCCAATTTTAATATTTGGGCCCCGTCATTGGACAAGCTAGGGTCGTACCTGGTTATTAACTAATTCTGGATACCAGGCCAAAACATAACCCGGGATCAACATCCCAATAACAAACCAATCCGGGATCAACATCCCAATATCCAAATCAAACTAGGATCAACATCCCATAACCAAGAAACCGGCCATGACACCACAGAACTAGCCTCTAACCATCTAGTCGTACCACTACTTTCCGCGTGACGATAAAATCATCATCTCAAATCAACTTCCAATTTCCATTTTCTTTTTCCCAATTATCCATATCATAGTTTATTCCAATTATCCAATCACAACACAGTCTGTCGACAGCATTCACAATATCTATAACAATCAAACAGTTATCCAACTTCCTATTAACTCAAGTTATACAACAGACCAATCCATCAACAGTTTCATAACACAAATTATTCACAATCCAACATCAATCACAACACAGTATCCAAGGAACCAATAACAGTCAGCACAACGATTCAATTAAGCAAATCAACATCATAATAACAACATCAACAACAACATAGCAGTCAAGTAACCAACAATAACCATCTAAGTAGTTCAATCAAATAAGACATAAATCGGGCTAAAGAACAGATAGGCAGGAACAGAAGGGAGAGGGGTAAAGATCATTGTCGTGCCTTACCATCACAACACACGGTGGCAACGACGAGCAGCAGATCATGGAGCACGAGGGGGGTAGAGGAAAAAGGGAAGGTGCGACGGCGTTGGCGCACCCACAATGGCGACGACCTCAACCACGTTGGCCCGAGCTCAGTTCCTCTGGTCGGAACACAGTCAGAGGAACCCGGGAACCGAAATTATAGCACAGCGGAAGCAATTATAATCTCAGGACACCATATGCAAAACCTGATGCAATCTAATGGATCCGAGTCCTGTCCGTGGGTACACCGCAACTTCCCATGTATATTCCTGTACTCAGCACAAATCAAACTACGTGACCAAGTCACGCAGGCGAGGGGTGAGTCTGAAGTGCTCACTGGATAAAATTCATAAGCAAAAATACATATACAAGCAACCAATAATAACCAAGTCACAATTGAACCAAACTCAAATTCACGTATGAGGATATTGTACCACAGATTAAAAAGAGCAACCACAAACATAACAAAATACAATACCATCAAAACAGGAACAACAATGCTCAAAAGCATAACATCACGAATAACATTGACAACAACGACGAGACTCCACATCTCCACACCCGACCGGGTCATACCAAGAGATCTCCTGATACTAAACTTCCAAGTTAACAACTAATCCTCCAAAAGAACCCCATATAACAAACAAGAGTTGGTCGTGCCGCGGTAAAAAGAACAACAAAGGACCGTTACGGGTCCAATCAAATCACAGGCTGTTACGGGCCAAACCATAATCACAGGGTCGTTACGGACCCAAACTACCACCTCTGGTCGTACCAAAATCCAATCCTCACAGATCACTGGGCCTGTCACGGGTTAAGCTAGGGTCGTACCTGGTTGTCAACCTGTTTCTGGTGCCAGATCAAAAGAACCCGGGATCAACATCCCAATAACAAATCTCAGGGATCAACATCCCAAATATCAAACCGGGATCAACATCCCAAATATCAAACCGGGATCAACATCCCCAGGATTAACATCCTTATATAGAGTAACCCGATCATAGCCACCACAAGACAGTCTCTAACCATCTGGTCGTACCTCAACTCACCACGTGACAATACAGTCATCATCATTCCAACAAAACTCCAATTGTTCAACAACTCAATCCACTCAACCTATATCTCAATAAACAGACTGATCCTCTATCAACAACCCAACAACAAATCACAATAATGATCATAAGCCTCGAGAAACCTAACAGTTCAGATATCATCATCCTAGAATACCTTCCCAAGATATCAAACCTAGACCACAGCTAACAAACCAAACCTCTACTAACAGCCCAACAACAACCATAACAAACTCAAGAGAAGCAATAGTTCCAACAACATCAATGACAACAACAACCAACTTAGTTCATCTCACAACAAATCATTCACAGCCACAAAAGTAATATCATACCAGCAAATATCACACATAGTGAACAAACAACAACTTGATATTATGGGCAGTATATAAATAATTACTTATCCTCACCTTAGCCGATTATCAGTTACGGAATTGCCCAACAGATTCCAAGTCCGGTTCCTCAGGTAACTGCTCGTCATCGACTCCTATATAACAAATAACAAATGCACACATAAGATGCACATAATCGGTATGCCATGATATGTTGCATTTTCTTTATCATCATCATTTACCGTTATTAATCCTTTTCCGAAAATAATATATCGTACGTATATCCGAATATTACTTCGGTATTTAATATTTTGTTAATAGTCTTTCCAAAATATTTTTCATGAAAATAATCATTTACTATAACATATATTCTTACCATAAAATAATTTTCTAGAAAATGACAATGTGTATATGTATATTTATATATATCCATATGATAAAAGTATCACCAAAATAATTATCATATTATATATATATATCAGAAAATACTTCCGCAATATAAATTATATATATTTAACCTTAATTTCTCAATACTATGTTATGGCATTTATTTTCACAGTTATTAACATGTACTATATATATATTCTAAGGTTACAAAAATATTTCTAAAACTATTAAATCAGAATATTTTTCTAGCAACATAAATTAAATATATAAATATATATATCATATTTATTTTCAGAAAATATAATCCTTTATTATTATTTATATTTATTTATTTTCTAGAAAGTATAACTATATATATATGTATCCAAAAATATTACTTGTAACAATCCCCCTAAAATATTAAGTATATATATATGCTCCAATTAAAGTACCACCTTCAAAATGTTAGTTTTCCATAGTATTTCAAAATATCCTTTTTTTTTATATTTCCCAAACATATAATTATGTACTCAAATGTATATATATATCCAAGGTGAATATATTTTTTTAATTATTATTAATTACTGGTCTGGGCCATGAACAGTGAGCCATTCAAGCCCATGTCCAAAGCCCAAGTACAGGGTCAGGCCCAGCATAGCCAAACCCAGACCATGCTTGACCCGTTTGGTGCCGGGTCAGCTCATCTTTAACCCGGAACCTCACGGGTTCAACGGCAGGCGAGGCGGCACGAGCAGCGGCGGCGACTGCAGGCGAAGGTGGCGCGACGCGAGGAAGAGGCGACACGAACGACAGGCAGTTGACGGCGAGGTGGAGACGATGGTAGCGGATCATGCGCGGCGTCGATCTGTAGCAGAGGAGGAAGGCGTCGACGCGACAGCTGACGAGCTCCTGCTTCGTCGGCAGCGCGAGCATATTGGGAAGGAGACGACCGCAGGTGATGGTGGTCGTGGTTCATGCAGAGGAGGTCGGGTCGTCGGCGACAGCTGCTTCCTTCGTCGGGTCGTCTTCGTCCGATCGTCTGTGCTGTTGTCCTGGCGCGACGACGACGGTGCGACGAGATGGCCACAACGAGGAGCGACGCGAATGGGAGCCGACTGTCTGTGTTCGCCGGCAGCAGCAGCAGGAGTAGGAGGAGAAGGAGATGGCGGCGACGGGTTTGGTGGAGGTGGTGGTGTGTGTTTGTGTGGGTTGTGTTATGTTTGGTTGTTTTCTTTTTTTTTTTTTCTGATTGGTTTAGTGTTTGATGTTTGTGTGGTTTTGCAGGTACAAGAAAATGAGTTACAGGTTGGGTTTGGGCAACGGAAGAAGAAGAAAGGTGATGGTGGTGTACTGGGTGGTGCAAGCATGCAGGGAAGAGGACTAATTTTTTTTGGGCAGGAAGCAAGCAAGAAATCCTGGGCTTACAGGAGAAGGCAGGTCACGAGTGACACAGGGACGAGGCGGCGCAACCCTCAATCATGCAGGTAAGTCATGTACCGTCCGGATCAGAAAATAACTGATATACCTCCATAGTTATATTTCTGGTGTGATTTTCTGATGATTCCGGAACCCAAAAAATACCAACTTTGCTCCGAAGAATCCACGGAAAAATCCCGAGCGCGGGAAAAATCTCAGTTTCGAAAAGCGATTCCCGATTTACCTTGAATTAATTACCCAAGATTAAATTCAAAAGTAAATCACTGTATAATTACTTTTACAGTCCCGGGCAGTTACATTCTACCCACCTTAAAAAAATTTCGTTCTTGAAATTCCGTCTTATCCGTGGGTCCTACCACGATAAGCTTCTGATACACTCTTCCAGCTGTCCGAACTCAACGCGTTATCCCGTTTATACCCTTATGCGTCTCTGGCTTCCTTATAAAAACCAACCTCAAAACCTGGCAAGCTCACTCTCTGCCATGGATTCTCCCATAAGAACTAGGACAACTTCTAACTCAGAGGAGCTGAGCTATACCGGTGGTGTTGCTTTCCGAACAAACTCCGATGAAGAACCTCCGAAGAAACGCTTCAAGACAAACATCATCGGTCTGAAAGAGCATATGGTCGTCTCTAGGAGACGGCGAAAGAAACCTGTCAGCAAGGAGGAGCCATCCGGTCGCACGGATGCTGATGAAAAGAAGGGCAAGGCAACTGCTCTCAGCGATACCCCACTGCAGAAACTGACGCAACTGAACACTTCACCGAAGAAGGTCATCTCGGCAGTGATGCAGATCGAACTGGCGTGTGCGGAACTCTCCGCCCAGATCGAGAACATAGAAAAACTTGTAAAAGATCTAGAGAAGCAAGTAACTCCATAGAGTACTTCTTCTCTATTGTAAAACGTTACGATAAATAAATAAGCAAACTTTTTTCTTTTTAAAAACAAATCTCTCTTATAATATGAAAACTTATGTTAAATAGAAAAACAAAATGTTTTAAAGCAGAAGAAAACCAATAAAAAGGAAGTAAAATCAAGCATAAATAAATTAAAACAAAACATGTTTCCATGTCCACCGCTCTAGATCGGTAGTATAGGTCCGCGAACCAGAGAAACGCAGCTCGCATAACTGACGGAGATGTCGGTTCTTCTTGTGAAAAGAAGTCCGTTAACTCGCAAGGAGATGATCACGAGAACGTCCTGTGTCCCTCAAAAGAAACGATATCCACCTGTCCACAAGCCAAAAACGTCTTCCAGATATCGTATCCCTCCATGATGTCCAAACAGGTGCAACCTATCACACATACACTCTACCCGAGGTATGGTCCCATCAATCTAGCCACAACGGTCACGGAAGTTTGTGATAAAAGATGTAGAAAATATAGAAAAGGCCATAAAAAGAAACGCCAAGATAGCCAGGGCGAAAGAAAATTGTGAGATGGAAAAGAGCTGAAAAACACTTGCGTTTGTAGCCCAAAACACACAAAGTGATGAAACAATAAATGAGGCAACGACAAAATTTTTAAAAAGCAACACCTTGAAGAATGGAAACGGTTTGGAGTTTTGTGAAAAGAATCCACTTTCCCTATCCCCGAAAAATATTTTATTTTATTTTCTTTTTCTTTTTCTTTACCATCTTTTCTTTTTTTTTTTCCTTCTTCTTCTTTTTTTTTACTATTTACTTCTCTTCTTTCTGTTTTTTTTTCGGGAACAGGTGGGGTCTATACTTTGAAAAATAGATGATCATATCTCTATAAAAAGCAAAGCGGTGGAAAGCACATAACCACAAAGCATCTGAAAGAAAACACAACGTTCAGAAAAAAAAAAACACAACGCGTCGAGACAACATGCCTGCTCTATCATACATCTTTTTAGTCGAAGGTGCCTCCCTCGGAAGAAGGAATCGATTGGCCTACAGCCTGATCAACGAACGTCCAGAGGAACTACCAAACGAGCTCGGCAGGATGCCTCGTCTGGTCTTCATCGACGAACTCTACTCCTCCAGGTTCTTTGTCACTCCCATGGAAGAGACGTTCTTCCTGGAGGATCAAAGCACTTTGAGAACCTCCTTCTACGGCTCGGCCAATTCCGTCATGTTTTTCATTTCTGAAAGACTTCAGGAATTCAACCTAGAGACCACTTGTAAATTCCTGGACCAAGGCACCTACTACCAGCTATCAATGACTGCCCAGAGCATGCCTAGAGTATCTCGGTTACCACCAACTTGGCAAAAGGCCCGTCTACTGGTGTGGAACTGCAGAGGAATTGCTAGGCGTTCCCAAGAGTTCGCGCGTACCTTGAGAGATCTGAAGAACCAGTACAACCCCAACATGGTTCTGCTCACGAAGACCCAGTGGCAGCCTGAACACAATCACGGTGTCATCCTGCTTCGGTTCCCTCCAGCAAACCGGTTCGAGCTTCCTGGTCAAAACAACACGGGCGGTATGTGGCTCTCTTGGAATGATAGCATCAGGGTCAATATTAGCAATGACCCTAATAGCTTCAGGGTCAACATTGTACCAAGAAGATAAATAATTTTAATAGTAATAATGTAATAGTAATATTAGTAATATTAATAATATTTATGTTTCTGCATGTTTATGGCATCAATTACCTCTTATGTGAATGTTCTATGGCAAGCTGGCATCCCTCGACTGGAGTCATCATGTACTAACTAAATGATATAAATGCAAAGTGATAAACATATGGAGCGAGCTATGCACAGCAAATAAGCAAAAAAATCACCCAAGGACCTACCGCCCGCTCCGCTACCAAAACGAAACACCCCATGTCACGAAACAAGAGTTAGTCGTGCCACGGTAAAAAGAACAACACAGGACCGTAACGGGTCTAGTCAAATCACAGGCCGTTACGGGCCAAACCATAATCACAGGGTCGTTACGGACCCAAACTACCGCCTCTGGCCGTACCAAAATCCAATCCTCCCAGATCACTGGGCCTGTCACGGGATAAGCTAGGGTCGTACCTGGTTATCAACCTGTTTCTGGTGCCAGATCAAAAGAACCCGGGATCAACATCCCAATAACAAATCTCAGGGATCAACATCCCAAATATCAAATCGGGATCAGCATCCCAAATATCAAACCGGGATCAACATCCCAAGGATCAACATCCTTATATCAAGTAACCCGATCATGGCCACCACAAAACAGTCTCTAACCATTTGGTCGTACCTCAACTCACCACGTGACAATACAGTCATCATCATTCCAACAAAACTCCAATTGTTCCACAACTCAATCCACTCAACCTATATCTCAATAAACAGAGTGATCCTCTATCAACAGCCCAACAAGAAATTACAATAATGATCATAAGCCTCGAGAAACCTAACAGTTTAGAATATCATCATCCTAGAATACCTTCCCAAGATATCAAACCTAGAACACAGCTAACAAACCAAACCTCTACTAACAGCCCAACAACAACCATAACAAACTCAACAGAAGCAATAGTTCCAACAACATAAATGACAACAACAACCAACTTAGTTCATCTCATAACAAATCATTCACAGCCATAAAAGTAATATAATACCAGCAAATATCACACGTAGTGAACAAACAACAACTTGATATTATGGGCAGTATGTAAATAATTACTTATCCTCACCTTAGCCGATTATCAGTTATGGAATTGCCCAACAGATTCCAAGTCCGGTTCCTCAGGTAACTGCTCGTTATCGACTCCTATATAACACATAACAAATGCACACATAAGATGCACATAATCGGTATGCCATGATATGTTGCACTTTCTTTATCATCATCATTTACCGTTATTAATCCTTTTCCGAAAATAATATATCGTACGTATATCCGAATATTACTTTGGTATTTAATATTTTGTTAATAGTCTTTCCAAAATATTTTTCATGAAAATAATCATTTACTATAACATATATTCTTACCATAAAATAATTTTCTAGAAAATGACAATGTGTATATGTATATTTATATATATCCATATGATAAAAGTATCAACAAAATAATTATCATATTATATATATATCAGAAAATACTTCCGCAATATAAATTATTTATATTTAACCTTAATTTCTCAATACTATGTTATGGCATTTATTTTCACAGTTATTAACATGTACTATATATATATTCTAAGGTTACAAAAATATTTCTAAAACTATTAAATCAGAATATTTGTCTAGCAACATAAATTAAATATATAAATATATATATCATATTTATTTTCAGAAAATATTATCCTTTATTATTATTTTTATTTATTTATTTTCTAGAAAGTATAACTATATATATATGTATGTGTATATCCCTCCAAAATACTTCCCAAAAATATTACTTACAACAATCCCCTTAAAATACTAAGTATATATATATGCTCCAATTAAAGTACCACCTTCAAAATGTTAGTTTTCCATAGTATTTTAAAATATCCTTTTTTTTTACAGTTCCCAAGCATATAATTATATACTCAAATGTATATATATATCCAAGGTGTATATCTTTTTTTAGTTATTATTATTTACTGGTCTGGGCCATGAACAGTGAGGCATTCAGGCCCATGTCCAAAGCCCAAGTACAGGGTGAGGCCCAGCACAGCCAAAGCCAGACCATGCTCGACCCGTTTGGTGCCGGGTCCGCTCATCTTCAACCCGGAACCTCACGGGTTCAACGGCAAGCGAGGCGGCAGGAGCAGCAGCGGCGACTGCAGGCGAAGGTGGCGCGACGAGGTGGAGACAATGGTAGCGGATCGGGCGCGGCGTCGATCTGTAGCAAAGGAGGAAGGTGACGACGCGGCGGCTGACGAGTTCCTGCTTCGTCGGGGGCACGAGCAGATCGGGAAGTAGACGGAAGCAGGTGATGGTGGTGGTGGTTCATGTAGAGGAGGTCGGGTCGTCGGCGACAGCTGCTTCCTTCGTCGGGTCGTCTTCGTCCGATCGTTTGTGCTGTTGTCCTGGCGCGACGGCGACGGTGCGACGAGACGGCCACGGCGAGGAGCGACGCGGATGGGAGCTGACTGTCTGTGTTTGCCGGCAGCAGCAGCAGGAGGAAGAGGAGAAGGAGATGGCGGCGGCGGGTTTGGTGGAGGTGATGGTGTGCGTTTGTGTGGGTTGTGTTGTGTTTGGTTGTTTTTTTTTTCTGGTTGGTTTAGTGTTTGATGTTTGTGTGGTTTTGCAGGTACAAGAAAATGAGTTGCAGGTTGGGTTTGGGCAACGGAAGAAGAAGAAAGGTGATGGTGGTGTACTGGGTGGTGCAGGCATGCAGGGAAGAAGACTAATTTTTTTTGGGCAAGAAGCAAGCAAGAAATCACGGGCTTACAGGAGAAGGCAGATCACGAGTGACACAGGGACGAGGCGGCGCAGCCCTCATTCATGCAGGTAAGTCGTGTACCGTTCGGACCAGAAAATAACTGATATACCTCCTTAGTTATATTTCTGGTGTGATTTTCTGATGATTCCGGGACCTGAAAAATACCAACTTTGGTCGGAAGAATCCACGGAAAAATCCCAGTTTGAAAAACAATGCCCGATTTACCTTGAATTAATTACCCAAGATTAAATTCAAAGGTAAATCACTGTATAACGACTTTTACAGTCCCGGTAAACATACAAATTTTTACCCGGGCTGTTACACAGTCCAACCTAGGAGAATGGAACCTAGAAGTCGGCTAAGCATGTGCAGTCTACTTTCTGGAAAATGATGCGATGAACGTTTTGGCGCCAACGATGCCAAATCTCGAGGTAGCAGAATGTGACAGCTACCCGTTGGAAGATGAGGCTGTCACTTTCCCCAGCCTCTATAAATTAAAGGAAGATGGAAGAACTCAAGCTAGAGCTGCTATTGCGAAATCTAGACATCACACTAGCTGAGTTATACTTGCAGTTCTCCAAAAAGAGCCGAACTTGAGTGCCTTCTTTAAGGCTAGAGTATTGAGCTTAATTGTACTTCTTTGTCATTGAAGATTCCTTGCTGTGAGACCAAACACTTCTCAGTGGGGACTTGGGATTAGTTCTGCTAAGGTGGGAATCAACAAACCGGGGAGGTTTGTGGTGAGTGATAGGTTTGAGCTTAGCCTAGGTAAAAGCTTGTGGTTGAACTTGAAAAAGCTACTGATTAGTGAAGGTTAGAAATCTCAATGTGGACTCCTTGAGTAGTGGATGTAGTCCTCGGTGGCGAACTACTCTAAATCGCTGTGTAAATCTCTCTAACCCTTCTCTCTTAAGTGTGTGTTAGTATTCAAAATCTGCAGATCCGAGTCTAAGCAGGATTAGGCATCAACTGTGCCAAATTAGAGATGAATCCAGAAAGGAACTAATTCACCCCCTCTTAGCCATATTGGGCCTACATATAGAGTGGGTTTGAAAATACCTGGCCCTACATGTCCGTTCTAAGCCTTCATGGAGAGGCTCCGCTACCTGATCTACTTTGCTTAATTTACTTTCGATACAAATAAAATTTATAATAATATGAACTTTTATATTTCACAAAAAATGGAGAAAAAATTATTCAAACAAACTTAGAAAAAAAGATTGATAAATAGTACAATCAGCTAATACAAGTAAATAAGAAAAAAATTATAAAAAGGCTTGTATGTAAATGTGAAAAAAATATAAATGAATGGACGTGTATAAAAGAAATTATTGTATGCACACACATTAAAAGTTTTGAAAAAATATTGCAAAATTTTAAACACAATAGTAATCAGGATATATAAGGAAGAGAAGAAATAGATAAATAATATAAATTTGGAAATTATAAATCATAAAAAATTTAAGAGAAAATAATAAGTATAAAAAGAGAATTATTAAAAAAATAAATTTTGAAATAAACTTCAACAAGTAAATAATAATAATAATAATAAATTGAAAATAATTATATTACAATTAATTGAATATATAAAAACATTCTTACTAAATATTAATAATAATAAATTAAAATCAATATTATTTTATTAAGAAACATGCCATACAATAATGAATAAAATATAATTTTTATTACAATTTTAATATAAAAAGCAACATATATTTGGCAATTCTTTATGGGAAAAACATAATAACATATATAAGAATGAGATTGATAAACTTCGCTCACTTTAATGTCCAAACAATAGAATTTATAATAATATAAACTTTTATATGTCGTAAAAAATAAAAAAATTATCAATATATGCTCAGCAAACAAAATTATAGATAGTACATATCAAATGAATTAATACAAATACATAAGATAATTTTTTTATAAAAAAAGGCATAAATGTAAATGTAAAATATATATATAATAAATGAATATATGATTGATTCACATTTTGAATCTTGATTCTCTCCAAAATAATATCCTTTAAATGCTAGATTTATAATATCATTTTAAACATAGCAATACTAATCATGAAAATCTAATATACAAATAATGTAGGCCCAAATTGGCTAAGAGGGGGGTGAATTAGCCTCTTTTTCGCTTAAGCACTGATTTGGAACTAATCATGCCGAATCTGTCTTGAATCAGATTCTAAAGGTTAAGAACACTAAGACACACACTAATGCACAATTAAGTGAGTAAGGTTAGAGAAATCTGCACAACAGTTTAGAGTGGTTCGCCACTAAGGACTACATCCACTACTCAAGGAGTCCACCTTGAGATTTCTAACCTTTACTATAACTTGGCTTTTTCGGGTTCAACCACAACCTTTTACAAGCTTTTTCCTAGGCTAAGCTCAAACCTATCACACACCACAAACCTCTCCGGTTTGTTGAATCCCACCTTAGCAAACTAATCCCAAGTTCCCACTAAGGTGTTTCTGATCTCACAGCAAGGAATCTTCAATGACAATGTCAAGAAGATGTACAATTAAGCTCAATACTCAGCCTTTAAGATATCACTCAATTTAGGCTCTTTTGGAGAACTGCAAGTGTAACTCAAGTAGTATAACTTCAAGATTGCGTAATGGCAGCTCTAACTTGAGTTCTTCAGTCTTCCTTCAATTTATAGAGGCTGGGGGAAGTGGTAACCTCATCATCCAACGGCTAGCAATCACTTTCTGCTACCTCGAGATTTGGCATCATTGGCACCAAAACGTTCATCACTTCAAATTCCAGAAAGTGGTCTGCATATGCTGAGCCGCTGCCTATGTTTGATTCTCTTAGGTTGGACTGAATCAGAATGAGTCGTTGTGAGAGCTTTGCAGTCCTTTAAACAAACACCTGCAGAACAGAGAGAAATAAACTTGCGGGTTTGGTGTGTTAGTGTAATGTGCCCAAAAGCCAATCAATGGATGATTGTACATAGTCATGTAAATACATTAAGGTTATTCCAATAAATATGTTTATGAGAAAAACGCTTGCACATATTTATAACCCTAGAATATTTTATATTCTTAAATGTCCCTAGTCGATTATTATTATGGATGGGTTGTAATAATAAATTAAGACTAGCGTATGTTGAGAATTATATGAGATATGAATTCTACATACGGGTACAAGTTAGAGAACTTGTGATCTAGACTGACCCAACATAAGAATACTACATGGAACGTTATATTACTGTCATTAGTGGTTCTTATATGTATTTTCCTTAGACCTGAGATCACCAAGGTTCCCAACATGTGAGTCATATACTTTGATATTACTCTTGGCTATTCATAACTGAGTAGACCTTAGTGTAATCATTGGGTATATGATAAGTGTGTAGTGGGTTTTGTATGATCAAGATGGGATTCGTCCAACCCTTATAACGGGTAAATTATTAGATGGGCCTCTGGATAGAGTTGAACTGTAAATGCATGGCCATGCTCGGATTATGTGATATGGTGATATCATTAGTATCCGTTTTACAAAGTTAACTCGGGGATCAAGAAACGTTGGATCAAACTTATACGAGATTGACATATTCCATGTCTCGTGTTTGATCTTGATAATGGGACGAAAGGATAATGACATATTTCCTAGGCATAATGAATCAGTACTGATCTTGTCGTTTGGGTAGCAATGATGTGTTGCTAGACGCCGCTCATTGTTTATAATTGTAAAATGAGATTTTACAATTATTGCCAAACGTTACAAGTGCTACAGGGTCACACACTTAGAACTGTTGATTCGAGCTGGTGGTTGAACCACAATTGGACCGTGGTTCGACCAGTTGGTTGGACTAGGGTATTGAGCTAGTGGTTAGACCATGGTTGGTCCGGGTCGTTTTGGGCTAATTTGGTTCATAAATTATCAGAATTATTGAACCAGAATTAGTGCCATATGATTTGTAATCCTATATATGATGATATATATAATTAATTCTTAGTGGAGCATTAAGTCAAAGTGGAAACATAATCATGAAGGATAAGACATGATTATGTTGGCCAATGACTTATTAACTATGCATTTCAAGTGTGTATAAATAGGTTGAAGGTTTGATCAGATTTTAGACCAAGCAAGGCTTAACACACTCTTCACACTTGAGAAAAAAACATCAAACAATCTCTAGTATCTAGCTCTCGGAAATTCTGCAGCTAGCACTGCGGTTCGGGAGTGCTCATGTTGGTGATCGTGAGACGATTGCTAGCTAGACATCGGCGGTTTGTGTGGATACCGTAGAGGAGCCGGATTTCTTGTCAGGTTCTTGCTGATTCTATACTACAGTTGGGTGAAAAACCTCAACCAAGCAAGGTACAAAAAAATTATTATTCGGTTTAGTTAGCTTCACTTGGATGCTCCATGAGTACCGGGTCTTTTCGCTGCATTTTGATTGTCAATTTTGCATGCCCGGTTACTTACAGTGGTAGCGGAGCCTCTTGTGAAACGCTAAACCGAATTAGATGTTCATCTTAGTATATGTGATATGCTGAATTCATTTGCATATATGATATGTTGAATTTCAATTTTGCATACATGATACATGTTTAGGTTGGTGTTTGTCAAAAGTGTTTTGACAATGAATGCTTGATTGGTATGTGATATCAATCAAGGTGTTCATGGCAGAAGTCGAATGAGATGTTTGTGAGACAAACAACGATGTTCACATGAGTTTTGCCTTGGCTGGATCTTCCAAATATCGATGTTGTGTGACAAACATTGATGTTCTAATGAAGATTGGCTTTGGCAGAATCTTAACAACATCGATGTTCAAGAGTTAAACATCGATATTCTCATGACGAGTGGCCTTGGCAGAACTCTCAAAACATCGATGTTCAAGAGTTAAACATCGATGTTCTAGAGCACTGCCAAATTAGTTTGAGATCCCAGAATTCTCAAACATCGATGTTTAAAAGTTAGACATCGATGCTTAAAACTACTGCCAGAAATCTTAAACTTCCAGAAACTTCAAGACATCGATGTTCACAAGTTAAACATCGTTGTTCTTGAGCTCTGCCAAATAGTTTGGAGTTCCAGATTCTCAAAAACATCGATGTTCATGTTTTAAACATCGATGTTCATGGGCTCTGCCGAAAGGTTTCGAGTTCTAGAATTCTCAAACGTCGATGTTTAAGAGTTAAACATCGATGTTCTTGAACACTGCCAAGTAGTTGGGAGAATCAGATTCTCATAACATCGATGTTCAATGTTAGACATCGATGTTCTTATGTATTTTTGGTTTCCAAATTTACAAAACATCAATATATGATTTATCAAGAACATGCATATGACGTATAGGAATAATATGTTGATGTAAATATTAAGTTCCTCTTGTGTTGCGTTCCATGATAAGCACTCATCATTGCTTAGATCAATACTTGGTAGGTTTTGCCAAAGCAAGGTGCCAATATTTATCCTAGCAAGGTGCGATGGGATAATTGTAATATCTGAACTGCTTGTTATGGGTTGAACTTAACTAGGTCATCTCAATAGGATTGAGGACTTAGAGGCAAGGAGTTGAGCTAAGTCTATGAGATAGACAAGAACAAGTGTTGTTCGCTCAACTATCCAAGAGTTACATGAGATGTAATTGACAAGAGTTGTCTACCTAAATATCTATGATATAAGTGATCGGCCAAAGCTGACTTATCTTGTAGTGAAATATGGATCTTGGCCTACTTATAATTATCTTGATTTAAGTAGTAGGAGCATCATTTAATAAAATTCCCTGTTAAATGATTTTATGTATGCATGACTCTTATTTGTGTGAGTTGATCATTGTTGTAGAGTTATCATGGCACAAAACACAAGTACACAATCACTGTGATCTGTCCTTGAGAAGGAAAAGCTGAATGGGAATAACTTCCTAAAGTGGCATCGCAATTTGAGGATAGTCCTCAAACAAAAAAAGAAGTTGTATGTCCTTGAAGGGCCCGTTCCAAATGAACCGGCGCCTAATGCTCCTAGGGCGGAAAGAGATGCTTACAAGAAGCATGTTGATGATGCATTGGATGTTGCATGCCTTATGCTTGTTAACATGGTCTCTGAGCTTCAGAAGCAACATGAGAACTTGGGTGCGTTCGATATGATCGAACATCTGAAAATGCTTTTTGAAGAGCAAGCAAGGCATGAGAGGTATGAGAACTATAAGGCATTATTCCAATGCAAGATGGCTGAGTCATCATCGGTGAGACCTCATGTGCTGAAAATGATTGGATACATTGAGAGCCTTGAGGGTCTAGGTTTTCCTTTGCAAAAGGAGTTGGCTGTTGATCTAGTCCTGCAATCGTTGCCGGATATTTACAGCCAATTTGTCATGAATTTCAATATTAATCATCTTGAAAAATCCTTGTCTGAGTTGCTTAACATGTTGGGAACAGTTGAGCAACAAATGAAGGCAAACAAATCCAACAACATTTTGATGGTTGGAAAAGGCAAAGGAAAGGGTAAAGCCAAGTTTTACAAGAAGAAGAAATGTGCCAAAAAGTTTGGTGCATGTGCATCTTCTTGTTCACATGTGCTGAAACCCAAAGGTGGTATTGCAAAGGAAGGACAATGTTTCCATTGCAACAAACCTGGCTATTGGAAGCGCAACTGCCCTGTTTACCTTGAAGAGGTGAAGAAAAAAAAGGGAAGTAAGACTTCCACTTTAGGTATTTTTGTTATAGAAGCTAATATCTCTATCTCTGCATCATGGGTATTAGATACCGGATGTGGTTCTCATATTTGTGTAAATGTGCAGGAGCTGAGAAAGAGTAGAAGATTAGCAAAGGGAGAGATAGACCTGCGCATTGGAAATGGAGCAAGAGTTGCTGCATTAGCCGTAGGGACTTACCATCTACCCTTACTGAGTGGTTTCGTTTTAGAACTTGACGATTGCTATTATGTACCTACTATAAGCAGGAATTTGATTTCTGTCTCTTGTCTGGACAAGAAAGGTTTTTCATTTGTAATAAAGAACAATTGTTGTTCTATTTATTTCAATGATATTTATTATGATGGCGTATATTTAAGCAATGATTTGTATGTTCTAAACCTAGAAACACCAATCTATAACATTATTACAAAGAAGGTTAGATTAAACGATTCTAATGAAACCTATCTCTGACATTTTCGATTGGGCCATATAAACGAGACTCGTATTTCTAAACTCCATAAAGATGGACTTTTAAACTCGTTTGATTTTGAATCATATGAGACATTTGAGTCATGTTTATAGTCAAAATGACGAAGGCTCCTTTTGCTGGTAAAGGTAAAAGAGCTTCGGACTTGTTAGGTCTTATACATTCTGATGTATGTAGACCTATGTCAACACAGGCTAGAGCTGGTTTTCAGTACTTCATTACATTTACTGATGATTACAGTAGATATGGCTATGTGTATCTTATGAAACACAAGTCAGAATCCTTTGAAAAGTTTAAAAAATTCAAGAGTGAAGTACAGAATCAACTCAGCAAGAGTATTAAAATGCTTCGATCTGATCAAGGAGGTGAATACTTAGACCGAGATTTTCTTGATCATCTTAAGCAATGTGGTATTGTATCACAACTTACTCCAACCAGGTACGCCTCAATGGAATGGTGTATTTGAAAGGAGGAATAGAACTTTATTAGACATGGTTCGTTCTATGATGAGTCAAGCTGACCTTCCTTTTTCATTTTGGGGACATGCATTATTGAGTGCTGCATTTACACTTAACCTTGTTCCATCTAAATCGGTTGAAAAGACACCATATGAGATATGGACAGGGAAGCGTCCCAATTTGTCTTTTATGAGGATCTGGGGTTGTGAGGCTTTCGTGAGATGAGAAGCATCAGATAAACTAGGCCCTAAATCCGTCAAGTGCCTCTTTGTTGGATATCCTAAGGAAACTAAAGGATATTATTTCTATAATCCCACAGAGCACAAAGTGTTTGTTGCTCGTGCTGCTGTTTTTCTAGAAAGAGAATTCATTTCCAGAAAGATCAGTGGGAGAAAAATAGAACTCGAAGAAGTTCGAGGTATAAAGGCTGAGATGGAACAAGGACAGGAACCACAAGATGTTGTGGGTAAAAAACCTATGCCTGTAACACATGGACTAAGTAGGTCTGATAGGATTCGGCATGAGCCTGAGAGATATGGATTTCTTATGACTCATACTGGAGACGTGATGCTCATAGAGGAGGATGAGCCCACTTCCTACCAGCAGGCTATTACGGGTCTAGACTCTAAGAAGTGGCTAGAAGCCATGAATTCAGAGATGGAATCCATGTATGAAAACAAGGTAGGGACCTTGGTTGATCCACCTGAAGGGGTAAAACCTATTGGGTGCAAGTGGGTCTTTAAGAAAAAGACCGACATGGATGGTAATGTGATTACCTTTAAAGGGCGATTGGTTGCGAAAGGTTTCAAACAAGTTCTTGGTATTGACTGTGATGAAACTTTCTCACCAGTTGCCATGGTTAAATCCATCCGGATTCTATTGGCCATAGCAGCATACCACGATTATGAGAAATGGAAAATGGATGTCAAAACTGCTTTCCTTAATGGAAATCTTTTAGAGGATGTGTACATGACACAACCTGAAGGTTTTGTCACTCCAAAAAATGCTAACAAGGTGTGCAAGTTGCAAAGATCCATTTATGGATTACAGCAAGCTTCTAAGAGTTGGAATCTTCATTTTGATGAAGTAATCAAACAGTTTGGTTTCATTAAAAATGAAGATGAGCCATGTGTTTACAAGAAGGTTAGTGGGAGCACTATCGTTTTTTTGTTATTGTATGTTGACGACATTCTTCTCATTGGGAATGATATTCCAACACTACAGTCTGTAAAGACTTGGTTAGGAAATAATTTCTCAATGAAGGACTTAAGAGAAGCTGCCTACGTGCTAGGTATAAAGATCTATAGAGATAGATCCAAAAGGCTTCTTGGGTTAAGTCAAAGTACACAGATTGACAAAGTGCTAAAGAGGTTTCAGCATGCAAGATTCCAAGAAAGGTTTCTTGCCCATGTCACATGGCGTATCTCTCTCAAAGAATCAATATCCTAGTACATCTAAGGAGAGAGAGCGGATGAGTAAGATTCCTTATGCATCAGCAATAGGTTCTATCATGTATGCCATGCTATGTACTCGACTGGATGTCGCATATGCATTAAGTGTCACAAGCAGATACCAATCTGATCCCGGTGAAAGTCACTGGACAGTGGTTAAGAACATCCTTAAGTACTTGAGAAGGACTAAGGATGCATTCCTTGTATATGGAAGCGTTGATGAGCTTGTTGTAAAGGGTTACACAGATGCTAGCATCCAAACTGACAGGGATGACTTTAGATCGCAGTCAGGTTATGTGTTTTGTCTTGGAGATGGTGCTGTATGCTGGAAGAGTTCAAAGCAAGAGGCAGTTGCCGACTCTACAACTGAGGCTGAGTACATAGCTGCCTCAGTTGCGGCGAAAGAGGCTGTTTGGATTAAAAAGTTCGTAATTGAACTTGGGGTGGTTCCTAGTATTGACGCTCCGATTGAGCTCTATTATGACAATAATGGGACAATCGCACAGGCTCAAGAACCTAGATACCACCAGAGATCCAAACATATACTCCGACGCTATCATCTTATTAGAGAGATCATTGATAGAGGCGATGTCAGGCTGTGCAAAGTTCCTTCTGAGAATAATGTAGCAGATCCATTGACTAAGCTGCTCACACAGCAGAAGCATGATGGTCATACTGCATCCATTGGTATTAGATACATGGATGATTAGCTTTAGTGCAAGTGGGAGATTGTTAGTGTAATATGCCCAAAAGCCAATCAATGGATGATTGTACATAGTCATGTAAATACATTAAGGTTATTCCAATAAATATGTTTATGAGATAAACGCTTACACATATTTATAACCCTAGAATATTTTATATTCTTAAATGTCCCTAGTCGATTATTATTATGGATGGGTTGTAATAATAAATTAAGACTAGCGTATGTTGAGAATTATATGAGATATGAATTCTACATACGGGTACAAGTTAGAGAACCTGTGGTCTGGACTGACCCAACATAACAATACTACATGGAACGTTATATAATTGTCATTAGTGGTTCTTATATATATTGTCCTTAGACCTGAGATCATTAAGGTTCCCAACATGTGAGTCATATACTTTGATATTACTCTTGGCTATTCGTAACTGAATAGACCTTAGTGTAATCATTGGGTATATGATAAGTTTGTAGTGGGTTTTGTATGATCAAGATGGGATTCGTCCAACCCTTATAACGGGGTATATTATAAGATGGGCCTCTTGATAGAGTTGAACTGTAAATGCATGGCCATGCTCGGATTATGTGATATGGTGATATCATTAGTATTCTTTTTACACAGTTAACTCGGGGATCAAGAAATGTTGGATCAAACTTATACGAGATTGACATATTCCATGTCTCGTGTTTGATCTTGATAATGGGACGAAAGGATAATGACATGTTTCAGAGGCATAATGAATCAGTACTGATCTTGTCGTTTGGGTAGCAAAGATGTGTTGCTAGACGCCGCTCATTGTTTATAATTGTAAAATGAGATTTTACAATTATTGCCAAACGTTACAAGTGCCTACAGGGTCACACACTTAGAACTGTTGATTCGAGTTGGTGGTTAAACCACGGTTGGACCGTGGTTCGACCAGTTGGTTGGACCAGTGTATTGAGCTAGTGGTTAGACCATGGTTGGTCCGGGTCATTTTGGGCTGATTTGGTTCACAAATTATCAGAATTATTGAACCAAAATTAATGCCATATGATGTGTAATCCTATATATGATGATATATATAATTAATGCTTAGTGGAGCATTAAGTCAAAGTGGAAACTTAATCATGAAGGATAAGACATGAATATGTTGGCCAATGACTTAATAAACTATGCATTTCAAGTGTGTATAAATAGGGTGAAGGTTTGATCAGATATTAGACCAAGCAAGGCTTAACACACTCTTCACACTTGAGAAAAACACATCAAACACTCTCTAGTTTCTTGCTCTCGAAAATTCTGCAGCTAGCACTGCGGTTCGGGAGTGCTCAGGTTGGTGATCGTGAGACGATTGCTAGCTGGACATCAACGGTTCGTGTGGATACCGTAGAGGTGCCGGATTTCTTGTCGGGTTCTTGCTGATTCTACACTACAGTTGGTTGAAAGACCTCAACCAAGCAATGTACGAAAAATTGTTATTCGGTTTAGTTAGCTTCACTAGGATCCTCCATGAGTACCGGGTCTTTCTGCTGCATTTTGATTGTCAAGTTTGCATGCCCGGTTACTTACATGGTGCTCATAGGAGCGCCTCCACAGATGGCTCCAAAGTACAAGAAAGTTAGCCAAGGCTTAGCAGACTCCTAGGTTTGAAGATCCTAGAAAGCTCAGATTGGAATCTAACCATTGTGAGACCTGCGCAGATTCTTAGTCCAACATTTTTTGAGTTAAACTAAGCTAGATACCAGGTTTATAGAGCATGAGAGCGTCTACAACAAGTTGCCTCAATCTTCCAGAAAATCAGCACAAGTTGACTGGGTACCTATGTTTGAGGATCCCAAGTCGGGACTAAATAGAGATGAATCTTTGAAAGCTCTGCCCAGATCACTAAATAAACAGTTTCTAGGTATATTCAAGCTTAATTTCCAGTTCATAGGGTATGGGAGCATCTCCAACAAATGCCTCCAAGTTGTAAGAAATATAATGTGGTCCAAGACACGAAAGAGACATTAACCTATTAAAATAATACCCTTAGCACACACACCAATCCCACTATTCTCAAACCTTAGGAAATCTGAATTCATTATTTAATTCAAGAGTTTGGTTGGTGGATTAGAATATTCATAAACCTAGTTTGTCATTAATCAAAACTCATTAAGCACATGGTTAGGTAATTAGGTTAATTCACTAATTAGCACTAATCAGCTAATTAATTAATCACTAGTGCACATGCTAATTACCTTAACCCAACATTCTCCCCCTTTTTGATGATGACAAACTTATATGAAAAACACAAGCATGTGAGGGTTTAAAACCGATTTAATGTTTAAGCTCCCCCTCAACCTATGATTCTCCCCCTAAATCTATGCTTCCTCTATCATAACGATTTTTCCAAATTAAGCACGAATCAATAGAGGAACAGAAATAGGTTAGAGTAATAATCGATATCAATAAGTGTAAGCATCCACAATATAAGCATGACCAATTATTGTGTGTTTTTCTCACACACCACTTTTCTCCCCCTTTTGGCATCACCAAAAAAAAGTTACAAGGGAGGAAAAGATCATAACCCTGCATAGAGATCAAGTAATATGCTGCAAGATAATAGAACATCATAGATATAAAGCATAAAGATGTTCAAACAGAAGATCAAACGATCTGGCATCCACAGTGCCAGAACGAACCAGAAAGCATAATATCCAGAAACATTGCAAAATAACCTAACTAGAACATCAACAGAATTAAAACGTGATGCAGGCAAGTCTAAATATGAGAATGCATAAACCTAAACTAGTGCATCAGATCTAAAGGAAGGTCACTCAGTGGTCTCATCATCATCAACAGCTTCATCGGTGGAAGAATCAGAGGCAGAAAACCTGTTCGGGTTTGGAGCAAAATGCTTCACCAACAAGTCCAATTGTGTCTTCTGCATCTCCATGATCTTCGCAACCATTCCCTTGACCTCCAGAAGATCATCTTTAACCTTCTCTATCAAAGCCTCAATTCTTGCATGATTAGAGGCACTCGGTTGTGTCACATAAAACAGCCCCTGCTTGTTTTTCTTAAGGTGCATACGAGATAGAGTGGATGTACCCATAGCTTCTGATCTGATCGGAAGATGTGCATTTGTTGGCACCACATTCTCCTTCTGAGCAATAAGGGTGATTAAGTGCCATATGCCTTTCCTGAGTACTCTCTCATGTGGTGGAAGATGGTATATGCATAATCAACCGAGCTATTTGTCAACAAACACCCAAGCAGACACATGTCGTATGCCTTCAAGTCATTCAAATATCCATGTCGAGGAACGAGGACACGGGTGATGAAGTAGAGAAGGACTCGGTGATTTAAAAACAGATCATCATACTTCCCGTACTTACTTGCCTTTCCAAAGAGGAGCTTTCTTTACTCAGCAGCGCTAGGTGTGTTGGGAATAGGTGTAGTAACCCCTGAGGCAGTGTTGTAGTACTTCACCCTAGCTACTATCCCTTTAGCAAGATTTAGCAAAACTCGAATAGAATCAGGGGTGACATAGACAGATTGTCCGCAGATCAAGCTATGAACTCCAACAATAAGACCATCTTCATCTACCTTAGGGATCATGTTGGAGTAGAAATCCTCGACCAACTTCTCATATGCAGGCACATTGATAAGGGCCAAGTCCATCAATTTGGACCTCTCAACAATTTGCAACAGCCTTGATCCTCTCACATCATCAAAGTGCACAATGGTACTTTTGAGAAATTTGAAACAATACCTATGATTCCTGGTGCATTTTTGATCCCTGCATTCTTTGATGAACCAGCAGTAGTGTGGCGAGATTTTTTTTGCTTTTTAGTCACATTCCCTTGCTTGTTGAGATGAACAATCGGTTGATCCTCATCCTCTTCATCTTCGGCTTCATTCTCCTCTTCAACCTCTTCATCATCTTGAGGTTCAGATGTGGGAATTCCATCATCATCAGCTTGAGTATCAACAGGTGGAATCTCTTCTCTGCCCTCATTTGAGCTATCCTCTGAAGAATCAACCTCATAAACCACTTTCTCTTTACCTTTTCTTGAGGGTGGAGGTCGCATTCTTTGAGCAATAGTGCTTTCTCGCACATTCCTCCGTTTTGGCATTGAGATACCATATTGCTTCGAACGTAATACATGCTAATGCCATAAGTTTCTTCTTTGCAGGAGGTGGAGGTGGAGCCTTGGGAGTAGGCTCAAGTTGAGGAGTCTTGACTGAATGAGAGGTGTCTTGATTGAATGAGAGGTGTCCTTTCTATGAGCAGCCTTCTCGACTTCTAATCTGTGTATTGTAGAACGATCATGAAAGGCCTTCTTGGCTGTCTCCTTAGTGCGGTAAGTCTTTTGGAAGACATACTTCCTCTTGATGGGGAATTTTTGTGAGAGGTATGTCATCATCGGACATGGTCTTTTCGGAAGAATTGACTTTCTCCACAGTTTCATCTTCTTCCAAGGCGGCAAGAAAACCTTTGGTAGAATAGGGTGAGCCAGATTGTTCTTGAATTCATCTAGAACTCTGTCGGCAAGTTGTGAAGGCACAACTTCTTGGACCATGAGCTTCCTCTTTGCTTCAAATGTCCCAATTGGATCTTTCACTTCTTTGGACATCCTATACTTACTCATGATGTTGTTTAAGCTTGCAATAATCTCTGCCACCGTGTTCTCATTGTCAGTAGGAGGTGGATCTTGAGGATTCTCCGGATTTTCAGGGTCTTTGAAAATTGCAGGATTGTCTTGTGGAGGACCTTGATTCTCTTGCTGTTCATCTGGAATCTCAGGCTGATTCAGCACTGGTGCTGCCATATCGATAGGTGATTCGTACACTTTCCTCTTCTTTTGTGGTTGTAATTTGAGTGGGCTAGAACTGGGTTCTTTGGTTGCTATCAATGTGGGAGTAGAGAGAGTTTTTCTCTTTGAAGTAGAGATAAGAGAAGATGATTTTGATTGAAGGTCAGTTAAGGGTTTTATCTTAACCCGAGCTCTTGGTTTCCTCCCTTTTTGAGCAACTCTAGAATTAATGCCCACTTTTCTCATGATTAAAAGGTAATCATGAAAGGTGGCAGTTACCAAGTGGGAATGGATTTGATTGGGTAACTAACAAGGAGTGGGTTATTATATAAGGAAGTGGGTTTAATGCTAATAACCGGTAGGCTTGGTTTAAGGGTAAAGATAGGCAAGAAAACTCGGCGGGTAAAAGAGTTCTTCCACGCATGAAGCACTTTTTTTGACAGTCGCCTTTGCTCCAGATTTCACGCACACACAGCACACATCTCCTCTCTCTTCTTCACCTTTCTTTCTCTAATCAGCTTTTTATTGATTTGCATGAAATCAATTATCAATCATCGTCCCCCAAAAACACGCTGCTTCTCTTCTTAAAATCACGCCACCGAAAAATCTGGGAGATACCAAAATTGTCTTCAATCAGCCCTGCTGCCCTCTTATGTTTCAATTTGTTTCCATATCTGTAGACCAATCAAACTCCCTTGCAGCACGTAATTAATTCAGCCATATAATTCATTTTCCAGTTGACCCCTTTTTCGGTTTTCAAGGGTCGAGCTCTAATCAGCTAATCTTTTTCTTTTCACCAGGATTATTTCTACTCCACATCCAACATTTAGAGGACATGGGATATGCCAGAACCAAATCAAATTTGCAGCAGATTTTCCTTCTCTTCTTCTTCCACTTTTCAGCAAACTCGATGATGATTTTTGTGGCTTCTCTTTGACAAATCATCACAGCCCATGCATATCCCTAGTGAAGTGTGTGATTGTGATGCATGATTAAGAATAATTTAAGGAAGGATAGTACCTGATTATTTAATCGGTTTGAGGAGGATTGCACATTCCAAGCTCTAACTGAATCTTGTTGAATTGCTCTTCCTTCAAAGGCTTTGTAAAAATATCTGCTAATTTCCTTTCAGTTTGGACAAAATCAAGCGTTACATCCTTCTTAAGAACATGGTCTCTAATAAAGTGATGCCTTATTTAAATGTGCTTTGTTCTTGAATGTTGAACTGGATTTTTAGTAAGATTAGTAGCACTTGAACTATTATAAAGAATCGGCACACTTGTAAACTTTAGACCATAATCAAGTAATGTTTGTTTCATCCAAAGGATTTGTGCACAACAAGAGCCAGCAGCCACATACTCGGCTTCGGTGGTGGATGTTGCTACTGAATTTTGTTTGTTACTTGCCCATGAAACAAGACATTGACCTAAAAATTGGCATGTACCACTGATGCTTTTTCGATCAAGAATGCATCCAGCAAAGTCAGCATCAGAGTACCCAATTAATTCAAACACATCAGTTCTAGGATACCAAAGTCCTAAAGATGTAGTTCCTTTTAAGTATTTAAAGATCCGTTTTATAGAACGCAAATGGGACCCCTTAGGACATGCTTGGAATCTAGCACATAGACAAACACTGAACATTATATCAGATCTAGTAGCAGTGAGGTAAAGAAGGCTTCCAATCAACATCTGTAGGTCTTTATATCCACATCTTTACCTTCTTCATCTTTGTCTAGCTTAGTTGATGTGCTCATTGGAGTTGGACACATTTTGGCACCATCCATGCCAAATCGTTTCAGTAACTCCCTGGTGTACTTTGCTTGACTTATGAATATTCCATCTCTTTGTTGCTTGACTTGGAATCCGAGAAAGAATGTTAATTCTCCCATCATGCTCATCTCGAATTCACTCTGCATCAACTTTTCAAATTCTTTGCACAAAGAGTCGTTAGTAGCACCGAATAGTATGTCATCCACATAAATTTGAACAATGATTAAGTCACTCTTATAATGCTTCATAAAGAGAGTAGAATCAACTTTCCCTCTAGTAAAGCCTTGTGCAGTTAGGAATGTACTTAACCTATTATACCAAGCCCTTAGAGCCTGTTTTAAGCCATAGAGTGCTTTCTTTAATTTGAACACATGATCTGGGTATTTAAAGCTCTCAAATCCGGGAGGTTGTTCAACATACACTTCCTCCATGATGAATCCATTTAGGAAGGCACTCTTTACATCCATTTGGTAGAGCTTGAATCCTTTATGTGAAGCAAATGCAAAAAACATGCGAATTGACTCAAGTCTTGCAACGGGTGCAAAGGTCTCATCAAAGTCAATTCCTTCCTCTTGGTTGTATCATTGAGCAACAAGTCTGGCTTTATTTCTCGTGACATTTCCAGCTTCATCCAGCTTGTTTCTAAACACCCATTTGGTTCCAATTACGGGATGATCACATGGTCTTTCCACCAACTCCCAAACATCACTTCTTTTAAATTGGTTTAGCTCCTCTTGCATAGCCATAATCCAATTTTCATCATTTATGGCATCTGCAATGTTCCTTGGCTCTATCTGTGAGAGAAAGGCTTGGTGCGAATTGATGTTGTAGATTGATGAGCGAGTTGATACTCCTTTTGTTGGATCTCCAATGATGGCATCCGTTGAAAGACCTTTCGGCACCTTTGATGCCAAATGTGGTTGCACTCCGCTGGATGGATGTTCTTGCTCAAGTGCACTCACTTCAATAGGTGGATTTGAATTCTCAGCCCTGTTGTCTTCCTGCTTTTCAATTTCTCGGACAGCTGTAGTCTGTGGGTGTGGATTTTGATTGTGCACATCTGCAATCTCCTTGGAATTATTAGTAGTAACAAACTCATCAAAGACAACATACATAGATTCTTCCACCAATAATGATCTCTTATTATACACTCGGTATGCTTTACTTCTTGTTGAATAACCAAGAAATATTCCTTCATCAGATTTTGCATCGAATTTACCAAGTGTATCCTTTGTATTCAATATAAAGCAATTAGACCCAAAACTTAAAAATAGCTAATGTTAAGCTTCTTATCATTCCAAATCTCATAAGGGGTCTTTTCAAGTGTCGATCTAATGGACACTCTATTAAGGATATAGCATGCTGTGTTTACTGCTTCAGCCCAGAAATATATAGGTACATTATGCTCATTTAGCATGGTCCTTGCCATTTCTTGCAAGGTTCGGTTCTTCCTCTCAACAACCCCATTTTGTTGGGAGTTCTAGGAGCCAAAAAGGTATGATTAATGCCATTTTCTTCACAGAAGTGATTAAAGATAATATTGTCAAATTCACCACCATGATCACTTCTAATCTTAGTTAACTTATACCCTTTCTCATTTTGCAACTTTCTAACTAAGGATGCAAACTCATGAAGAGCATGATCTTTTTGAGCTAGAAAGATTACCCAAGTAAACCGTGAATAGTCATCCACAATTACAAAGGTGTATTGCTTACCTCCTAGACTTACCATCCTCATTGGCCCGAAAAGATCAAAATGTAGAAGTTCCAATGGCCGGGATGTGGACAAAACCTTCTTAGGCTTGAAAGAGCTCTTAGTTTGTTTGCCAAGTTTACAAGCTCGGCATACACTTTCTTTCTCAAACTTCATTTGTGGAAGTCCTCTTACAAGCTCCTTCTTTAGCAAGTTTGACATGAGCTCTATGTGAGCATGTCCTAACCTTCTACGCCAAAGTTCGGGTGTTTCTGTGCTAGCACTAAAACACTTGTTTATGGGGTTAGCAACATCACATATATTAATTGAGTATAGGTTTCCTTGTCTTTTTCCCGTAAGAATGATATCATTATTATCAAGACAAGTTACCGAGCATTCATTAGCTTCAAAGGTTACTTTGCAGCCTCGGTCACATAGTTGACTTATACTCAAGAAATTGAATTTTAGATTGTCAACTAATAGCACATGTTCAATCATAGGATCCTTACCAACATTACCAATACCAACTACTTTTCCCTTCGATTTGTCACCAAATATGACAGATCCTTTGCTTGTCGAATAGAGGGATGTGAACATAGATGGATCTCCGGTCATATGTCTTGAGCATCCACTGTCAAGCACCCACTGATCCCTCTTTTCCTATAGAATGATTAGGTCTTAGGTACCCACACAAGCTTGGGTCCTTGGTTGTCAGTTTTGGTACCTTTTGGTACTCACATAAACTTTATAGGACAATTCTTCTTTCTAAATATGCAACTCTTGATGCTATGTCCATGTCTACTACAATAATGACAAGTAATGTGATCTCTATGTTTCTCATATGTTTTAATGAGCTTATTCTTGTATTCAGATACACCTCTCTGAAAATATAGTGTACTCCTAGAAGTTTTCTTCTTTTCAAAGACATTGTGTGATGCTCCTAAACCAACCTTTTGGAGGGTGTGTCTTTGTTGTCCAAGAATCATGTCTAGACCTTTACTTCCAGACTCAAATTTCTTTAACATATCATCTAAGTATACACAGTATCTGGTTAGTCTATTATTCTCTTTAAGAGCCTTATCATATAGCTCCTGGTTAGCCTTATTTTTTTCTTCAAGTTCACTATAGGCACTAGTTAGTGCATAGCACTTCGTTTTGGCATCACTGATGCCAGATGAACATGAAACCAGTTCTTCACTCAACTTAACATTCTTAGCTTGTTCATCTGCCTTTTTAGATTCTAGAATTTCTATTTTCCTTTTAAGTTGAATGTTTTCCTTAGCCATCTTCTTAAAGCTTATAAATAACTCATCATATGCATCTTGTATATCATCAAATTCAAAATCAGAAAAGTCAGAACTTGATACCTCATTTTCCCCTCTTGCCATGAGACATATGTTGGTAGTGTCTTCTTCGTCTGAATCACTTGTGGAATCCAGATCATCCCATGCTGCCATTGACTTCTTTCCTTTGCTTCTTGAAGCATCATACTTAGGTTTTCTTTGCAAAGGGTAGTCGGCTTTGATATGACCAGGGCGATTACATCTGAAGCAAAGAGGTTGTTCCTTCTTTGATTCTTTGATCTTAATCCCCTTTTGGTTTCTTCTTTGGTTCCTCTTTTTCATGAACCTAATGAACTTCCATGTGACTAAAGCAATGTCTGAATCACTTTCAGAATCATCCTCACTTGCATTTAAAGCTAGCTCTTTCTTCTTCTTGGTTTTCTCTTCAAATTTTGAGCCGTGCACAATGAGGCTGCCCATAAGTTCATTGTAGTTGAGGATATTTAGATCTTTAGCTTCCTCTATGGTTGTTACTTTAGGCTCTCATTCATTTGGAAGTGATCTGAGAATCTTGGTCACCTTTTCTTTTGTTGTGACCACCTTTCCATGACAATCTAGATTGTTACACAAGACTGTGAACCTTGTGTCTAAATCTTGGATAGTCTTATCCGGCTTCATTTGAAATAGTTCAATGTCTCTCATCAGCCTGTTCATCTTGGATTCCTTCACTTGATTTGTGCCCCGTGAGCCACACAAAGAAGGCTCCAAATCTCATGTGCAGTGTTGCAAGAGCGAACTCTTTCGAATTTAGCTTGGCTAATGCCACAAAGAAGAGCGTTCTTGGCCTGTGCATCTAGCCTTGCCTTCTTCATTTCATTCTCATTCCAGTACTGCATATCTCTTGCTGGTCGTGTGTATGGATTATTCACAATGTGCCACATCTCCAAGTCCATTCCTTCATGGAAAGTCTTCATGCGGAATTTCCAATGGTCGAAGTTCGATCCATTGAAGAATGAAGCATTGTTGATGTTATTCCCCTCGAATGCCATAATCTTTTTCTCCAGGAGGTTAATCCAACAACAGAGATCCTCGCTCCGCTACCAATTGTAGGCCCAAATAGGCTAAGAGGCGGGTGAATTAGCCTCTTTTTTGCTTAAGCACTGATTTAGCACTAATAATGCTGAATTTGTCTTGAATCAGATTCTGCAGATTAAGAACACTAAGATACACACTAATGCGCAATTAAGTGAGTAAGGTTAGAGAAATATGCACAGCAGTTTAGAGTGGTTCGCCACTAAGGACTACATCCACTACTCAAGGAGTCCACCTTGAGATTTCTAACCTTTACTATAACTTGGCTTTTTCGGGTTCAACCACAACCTTTTACAAGCTTTTTCCTAGGCTAAGCTCAAACCTATCACCCACCACAAACCTCCCCGGTTTGTTGAATCCCACCTTAGCAAACTAATCCCAAGTTCCCACTAAGGTGTTTCTGATCTCACAGCAAGGAATCTTCAATGACAATGTCAAGAAGATGTACAATTAAGCTCAATACTCTAGCCTTTAAAATATCACCCAATTTAGGCTCTTTTGGAGAACTGCAAGTGTAACTCAAGTAGTATAACTTCAAGATTGCGTAATGGCATCTCTAACTTGAGTTCTTCAGTCTTCCTTCAATTTATAGAGGCTAGGGGAAGTGGTAGCCTCATCATCCAACGGCTAGCAATCACTTTCTGCTACCTCGAGATTTGGCATCATTGGCGCCAAAACGTTCATCACTTCAAATTCCAGAAAGTGGTCTGCATATGCTGAGCCGCTGCCTATGTTTGATTCTCTTAGGTTGGACTGAATCGGAATGAGTCGTTGTGAGAGCTTGGCAGTCCTTTAAACAAACACCTACAGAATAGAGAGAAACAAACTTGCGGGTTTGGTGCTCGTAGGAGCGTCTCCAACAGATGGCTCCAATGTACAAGAAAGTCAGCCAAGGCTTAGCAGACTCCTAGGTTTGAAGATCCTAGGAAGCTCAGATTGGAATCTAACCGTTGTGAGACCTGCCCAGATTCTTAGTCCAGCATTTTTTGAAATAAACTAAGCTAGATACTAGGTTTATAGAGCATGGGAGCGTCTACAACAAGTTGCCTCAATCTTCCAGAAAGTCAGCACTAGCTGACTGGGTACCTATTTTTGAGGATCCCAAGTCGGGGCTAAATAGAGATGAATCTTTGAAATCTCTGCCCAGATCACTAAAGAAATATTTTCTAGGTTTATTCAAGCTTAATTTCCTATTCATAGGGTATGGGAGCATCTCCAACAAATACTTCAAAGTTGTAAGAAAAGCAATGTGGTCCAAGGCATGAAAGTGACATTAACCCATTAAAATAACACCCATAGCACACACACCAATCCCACTAACCTCAAACCTTAGGAAATCTGAATTCATTATTTAATTCAAAGGTTTGGTTGGTGGATTAGAATATTCATAAACCTAGTTTGTCAATAATCAAAACTAATTAAGCAAATGGTTAGGTAATTACGTTAATTCACTAATTAGTACTAATTGGCTAATTAATTAATCACTAATGCACATGCTAATTACCTTAACCCAACAAATAATGCTTGATGTTTCTCTTTTTCTTTTTCCTAATTTTTTTCCTTTCGATAGCTTTAATTGTGATTGCAAACAAAAATATGTAAAAATATATGCGTTAAGGATTTATTTAAAGGTAGTAGGCTCAATATACAATCTATAGTTAGAGATGAATGATAATATAGTCATAACATATTCACTAATTTTAATTTTATTATTTATATTAAAGCGAACTATAAACTAATTCTGTTTTAAAGGATATGAAAGATATATTTGAAAATATATGTGTATGGAAAATGATGACAAATATATAATCAATTTTGAAAAAAATTAAGAAAGAAAATAATTTGCTTTTACATAATAATACTTAAATTAAACTTTATTTATTTTTTTCTTCATATTTATTTTAAAAAAATAAATAAAAATAGAATGTTAAAAATTATTAAGCTATAGAATTTTATTCTTATCATTACTATTTACATTATACTTTAATTACATTTTATTTCTTTAAATTTATTAAAATAATCTAAATAAAATATAATATTAAACTATTAAGATATTAATCATACCACCTGCAACGGATGTGTAGAAAAAACTAGTGTCTTTTAAAATTACGACCTTGGCCACTGTTGTTTTGGTGTGGCTTGGTCATTGCTCGGGCCAATCTTTCTACAAAAAAAGGTCTTTGGCAACATGATTTTGTTGTTCAGTTATAATTTGAGTAGGCCTCTAAAGTTATTAACCCCTCGTCTGTTAGTGAATACTATTGTACCTACCTCTGTATCTATATATACCCACACTCACAGAGAATAAATGAAGGACGAGCTCTTCTCCTCTCCTAGATCTGCTCATCTTCCCTTGAAATTCCACTGCATTAAACACATTAAACACTATATTTTTAACACGTTATCAGCACGATGAGCCTCTACCCAAAGCAAGAAAAAAAAACCAGCAAAGAAAGGAGAAGAAAAAAAAAAACAGAAAGACCAGAAAATCATGAACAGTGGGTCACCTCTCTTCTGGTTACTGTTCACCCGTAAGAGTTCCACGCTGCCTCTCGTCTCACCGCCACCACCGGCGTGTTCCCTTCGTCGTCGCAGATTGAACGCCACCTTCCATGTCCATTTCCGCCGCCAGACGCGCCGCCTGGACTAGGAAACCCGACGGCCACGCCCGACGACTCGACATGACCCGTCGGGTCTGCCTCCACCTGCTCTCCTCCTCGCTGCCACCGTGACGCCTAAATGATCTGCAGCCGTCGCAACCACAGGTTTTTGCCGCCCCGCTGCAGCCCGCCGTCATCCGGATGATGGAAGCCAAAGAGAGCCGCGCCGTCCGTTGCAGCCGAGTCGGGTCACTCCTCCACACACCGGAGGGTCGCGCCGCACGCCTCCTCGCACCGCCACCGCTCCATGCCTCCCCTGCGTTGCCTTCAACCGGCCGTCTCCTTCGCGAGGCCGCCGCCTGCAACACCCAAGGTGAGTAGACCACGGGTTGAAGACGACCCGAATGGGTCTTGGCTCGGGTCGGGTTTACCCGCGAGGTAAGGGTCTGGGTTCTTGGAGCTTGGCGGGCTGGTGGTCTGGGCCAACGCGTGGGCTTGACCTGGGTTCTTATTTGGGCCCTGGTTTGGCACTGTAGAAGGTCTGGGCTGCACTATTCATGGCCCAGTTCGGAAATTAAAAAATATATAATAATGATAATATAATCTGAAAAAATAAATATGGATTATATATTCTGATAAAATAAAAAATAAAAAACGAGGATAATTTATATTGCTGAAAGATTTATCAAGTAAGCGTATATTATATATTATCTATTATGGTATTATTACTGCTGAAAAATTTATCGAGTAAGCATATGTATTATATATATTTATACCTTTAATTGTTATTATGAAACTTGAATTCGAGGCCCAAGAAATTTCCGAAAGAAATTTGTCATGGGCGCTGAAATGCATTTAAATGCTAATAGTCTGGAAGACACAATAAAAAGAGAAAATAAAAGACTAGATGTCTTACTGTCAAAAGATCCTGCAGATCTTTAAAGAAAAAAAATTAAAGAAAAAAATATGACCACCAGAAGAAGGATATTGTTCTTATATTGCTTACCCTGAAGGTGCAAGCCAATATATATTGAATGATTTTATTTTATGTTCAGCTTTATTATTATGTGTTATATTTTATTACATTATGTTTATTTTACAGCATGTTATAACTGCTAAATATTTAATAAGAACATGAAACTGTCATTTCTAGAATTGTGACTCAGGCATTTGTCCTGGAGACAATGCAATGACATATTCCATATTCAATAAACGGAAATTATTCATAAGTAACATGTTAATACGCTCCAGAAGAGCATGAGTTCTAACATGCTCCGAAAGAGCACAAGCCTTACTATAACTTAGAAGATCATATATTTACGCTTTGGAAGAGCATATACTCTTGGAGAGTACAAACATTCCTACTTACAGTAATAAAAGAAATTATTATGGATCCCGTCGAATTGACTCTGCTCTATTCCCTGAAACGAATGAGACAGTACAATTATAATTGTGCCTGTGGTCGTGGACATGGATAAAATTGTTCTAATTACTATGACCATAATGGTTATAACAATGGCACGACTAAGAGAAAACATGCATATTATTATTGCATAATGGATCCATTACTAGAGAACATTCACATAGAGGAATTGTTCTCAAACATAAGTTTAAACTATTATTGTTTATCTATTGGGTACAACATTGACTCTAAAACTTTGAGCTTCATTATTGATGTTGACCCTAACACTCTCGTTCCAAGAGAACCACATACCACCCATGTTGTTTTCTCCAGGTAGCTCAAACCGATTCGTCGGAGGAAAACAGAGTGGAATTACACCATGATTCTCTGCAGGTTGCCACAAGGTTTCAGTGACCAATACCATGTTGGGCTTGTACTGATTCTTTAGATCCCTTAAGGTACGCACAAAATCTTGGGATCATCTGGCTACTCCCCTGCAATTCCATAGTAACAGTCGTACCTTAGGCCATGTAAGCGGTAATCTAGACACTCTCGGAACACTCCGAGCCATCATGGAAACTTGATAATAACTGCTCTGATTAAGAAATTGACAAGTAGGCTCTAGCTGGAATTCTTGCAATCTATCAGATATGAAAAACATAATAGAATTAGCTGAGCCATAAAAGGAAGCCCTTAAATTGCCTTGGTCCTCTAGAAGAAAGTTTCTTCCATAGGAGTCACAAAGAACCTAGATGAATAAAGCTCATAAAAAAAAAACCAAATGAGGAATTCTTGCGAGCTCACTCGGTAATTCCTCTTGCTGCTCATTCACCATACTATATGCTAACCTATTCCTCCTTCCTAGAGAGGCACCCTCAACAAAGAAGACAGTTGCTGGGGAAGGCATATTTTTTTCTCTTTGTGTTTTTCTTACTCTACATGTTTCCACCACATATCTCTCCTCCTTTTTTATAGCCTTTGCTTAGAAAGCAAGGTGCCAGTTTTTCAAACATGGACCCTTCTTCTGTCTCCAGAAAGATCAAAAAGGAATTGCTTTTGAAAAAGTTTACATTAATTATTTCTCAATAATTTTGACCTTTTTCTGTCATTAATTATGTGTAGCACACAGTAATTTACAGATGGTACGCACCAGCCAGAGGCTAAACAATTTTTTTAAGTTGTCATATCCAGCCTGAAGCTGGCACTTATATATCAGTCTGAAGCTGGCACATATATAGCAGCCTGAAGCTGGCACCAACTTGAAGTCGGTTCATTGATTTATTTTTTGGCATGACCGGTTGGGCCATCCTGGATCAATAATGATGCATAGAGTTATTGAAAAGTTATTTGGTTATTCATTGAAAAACCAGAAGTTTTTACAATCAATGAATTTTCCATGTGTTTGTTTGCTGCGAAAAAATAAATTTATTGTTCGGCCTTCCTATGATGAGGTTGGCCTAAAATCACCAGCAAGTTTGGAAATAATTCAGGGACATGTACGCAGACTATTAAATCCGCCATGTTGACCATCTAGGTAATTTTTATGATTTTAATCGATGCATCGACTAGATGGTCTATTGTACGCAAGTTGGCATTATGCGCGCTTATTTTAATGCTTAAGCCAATTGTGGGTACACATCCCTAATTATTTTACAAGAGTATATGTCTTGATAATGCTGGTATATCTCTTCAATGGATAATGTATATTATTGGAAATAATGGTTGAACATCCTGTAGCTTACGTTCACACCCAAAATGATCTGGTTGAATCGTTTATTGAATATTTCCAATTGATTGCAAGACCATTGCTCATGAGATATTACTATTTGAAAAACATGGTATTTTACATGCAGCAACACTTGTGTGCATCAAGCCAACAAGTTATCATAAGATCTCCCCATTTAATTGGTTCTTGGTCACGAACCAGTATCTCCCATCTTCGGACCATTGGTTGTACAGTGTATGTACCTAATGCTCCACCACAGCAAAGTAAAATTGGTCCTTAAAGAAGAATGGGAATATATGTTGGGAATGAATCTCCATCAATTACAAAATAATTGAAATCATTAACTAGAGATTGGAGATTTATTTACAGCAAGATTTGCTTATTGTTAATTTGATGAAAGTGTTTACCCAACATCAGGGAGAGAAAATAAGCAGCTGGATCAAGATATTATTGAAATGCATTATCAATATATAGTTGTTGATCCTCAAACAAATTAGTGTGAACCTGAAGTTCAAAAGATAATTCATTTGCAAAAGATTAGTAAGTCAATTTCCACACAAATTTATTGATTTGAAAAGAGTGACCAAATCTTATATACCAGCTGCAAATGCTCCTGTTTGAATTGATGTTCCTGAAGAACAATTAAAGTATGCAAATGAATTTAGAGTACGCCAGAAGCGTGGAATATACTCGGTTCCATAGAAAACAAAAATTCTCAATAGAGAAAAAGGAGCAAAGAGATAAGATGGCCCCAATGAGAAAATAATGTTAGAACAATGACCCTTCGCTAGAGGGGGGGTGAATAGCGATAATCGAATTGAAAACAAAATAGGCAGGAATTGAATGCGGAATTTAAAGAATGAAGGACACAAAGATTTTTATACTGGTTCACACACAACTAACTTGTGGCTAATCCAGTCCTTCAAGGCTCACTTGAAGAGTTTACTATCTAGTGTTAAGCTTCCGGGTGCTTAACAAACCGTTTTACAACCTGAGAGTTCAAGTCACATGAACCTCAATA
>JAKUCV010000412.1:16849-68850 GCA_028386065.3 Turnera subulata | reverse complement strand
CACACTAACACCAACCACACCAACCACACTAACACCAACCACACCAACCACACTAGTGGGAATCTTTAGCTCCAAAGTGAATTTTCCAACCTGAAAATGAATAGTAAACGCCGGCAGTGAATAGTAATTTCCGACAGTGAATAGTAATTTCCGGCGTGAACAGTAACTTTCCGGTTGAACGGTGAAAACGGCTACTTTTAACTTGAATCCTTCAAAATGCTCACAAATTTAGGAATCTCTTTAAATTCATCTCCAAACTTATCCAACTTATCTTCTTGCAACTCCCGATTGACCCAAGTTTGAGCATAATGTAACATGAGATTCTTTATCTTCTTCAACCGAGCCCTCGTGACTGGTCCTTGAGGCAAGCTAATGGCATCATCACGATCTTGAGTTCCACTTGGAATTGGCTTGCTCGTATCACATTGGTGAGCTATTGGTGCGATTTTTGAGTTTTCAGTTGAATTTTGATTTTTTATTTTTGAGCTGAAATTTTGTACACACACCAATAAAAATCCAGTCCATCTACCTGCAAAATTTCAGATTTTTCTGAGAAGTGGAAGTCCAATTTTTTATTTTTGGAACAATTAAAATCCCGTAAATCAGGAAAAATGGAAAAGCACCTCAGATGAGCTCAAAATGTCCGAGGAAGGCATCCAAAAAACCTTATAAATCATCCCCATATTTATGGAATCATTTTAGGTAGCATTTGACGTGGTGGATTTGGAGATTGCTCATTGGTGCGCTATTGATGAGATTTTTGAGTTTTGAGCTGAAATTTTGATTTATGAGTTTTGAGCTGAAATTTTGTACACACACGAATGAAAATCAAGTCCAACTACCTGAAAAATTTCAGAATTTTCTGAGAAGTGGAAATGCGACTTTTTAATTTTTGGAACAATTAAAATCCCGTAAATCGGGAAAAATGGAAAAGCACCTCAGCTGAGCTCAAAATGTCCGGGGAAGGCATCCAAAAATTCTTATAAATCATCCCCATATTTTCGGAATCATCTTAGGTTGCATTTTACATGGTGGATTTGGAGATTGCTCTTATGCGTTGGTTCGCTGGGCCATTGGTGCGCTATTGGTGCTCAATTGGTGCACCATTGGTGAGATTTTTGGGTTTTGAGCTGAAATTTTGTACACACTCCATTAAAAATTTAATCCAACTACCTGCAAAATTTCAGATTTTTCTGAGAAGTGGAAGTCCAACTTTTTATTTTCGGTGTGATTAAAATCCTGTAAATCAAAAAAAATGGAAAAGCACCTCAGATGAGCTCAAAATGTCCGAGGAAGGCATCCAAAAATTCTTATAAATCATTCCCATATTTTTGGAATCATCATAGGTAGCATTTGACATAGTGAATTTGGAGATTGCTCTTATGCATTGGTTCACTGGGCCATTGGTGCGCGATTGGGGCGCCATTGGTGCTATTTTTGAGTTTTGAGCTGAAATTTTGATTTTTGAGATTTGAGCTGAAATTTTTTACACAAACCAATAAAAACCCAATCGAACTATACTAAGCTTGATTCCTAAGGTGCCAATTGCTCAGAAAATTACTGACTTCCGGCCAATTGCCTGCTGCACAACCTTATATAAATGCATCTCGAAGATTTTAGCCTATCGATTACAACAATGCCTTCCAACTCTAATCTGTAGCAGTCAGACGGCTTTTATTCCTGGTAGAAGAATAGTAGACAATGTATGACTTGCTCACGAATTGGTTCACAACTATCACAAGCCCTAGCCCGGTCTATCTAGCAGGTGTATTATGAAAGTTGATTTGATGTAGGCATTTGACTCAGTTGATTGGGACTTCTTGCTCAATGTACTCACTGCAATGCGATTTCCTCCTAAATTCATAAACTGGCTGAAAGCTTGCTTCTCCACAGCAATGTTCTCTGTATCCATCAACGGTGCTTTATGTGGCTATTTTCAAGGAGGGTAAGGGATGAGACAAGGTGATCCCCTTTCACCTTATCTCTTTGTAATCTCTATGGAAATCCTTTCTTGTTTATTGTCTAAAGCTGCTAATAATCACACTCTGCCCTTCCATCCAAAATGCTCTAAAATCCACCTTACACACCTTTGCTTTGCTGATGACCTAGTGTTCTTTTCGGATGGAAGCTTACAAGCTGCTACTGCAATCACTGATATTTTCAAGGAATTCTATTCCTTATCTGGTTTGAAATTTAACCCGGCAAAAACTGAAGTGTTTTTGGCAGGTGTTTCTGATAATGTTGCTTTGCGGTTCAACCAAATCTGTGGTTTTACGATTGGATCCCTCCCTGTGAGGTATCTTGGTGTTCCCCTTATCTCTGGTCGCCTCTCTTATACATACTGTCAGCCCCTTATTGACAAGATCATGTCCGGAGTCAACTCTTGGTGTTCTAAACACCTTTCTTTTGCTGGAAAGTTACAACGAGTCATATCAGTGCTTTTCAGTATCCAAAACTATTGGTCTAGTATCTTCATCCTACCTTCCAAACTACTAAAAGAGGTTGAGAGGCTTTGTTCTTGATTCTTATGGCCTGGTACCTCAACCAATGCGCGAAAAGCTAAAGTTGCATGGTCTGATCTTACTCTTCCTAAACAAGAAGGGGGGCTTGGCATCAAGAAGCTAAAAGAATGGAATCAAGCATGCATAGCTAGACACTTATGGAACTTGTCGTTGTGTGCTGGTTCGCTTTGGGTAGCCTGGGTTTCCACTTATATACTCAAAGGTCGGAGTATTTGGAGTATTTCTATTCCTGCTGCTTGTTCCTGGAGTATGCGCAAGATTCTGCAAATAAGAGCTGCCATCTCTCACTCAATTGGTAATGGACAGTCTACATTTGTATGGTGGGACAATTGGCACCCTGATGGTGTTATATCCAATCTAATTCCTCCTGCTTTGCGCCCTAGTACTAAAATACCTATCCAGGCCAAGGTATGCACACTCATCTCCCAAAATCAATGGCAGTGGCCTGACTCTAGAAATTCACATATTTCTAGCTAACAACAAGCAGCAGTTGCATCTATTATACCCTCCTCTGAAGCTGATTTGATACATTGGAATCTAACTCCTACGGGATTGTATACGGTTAAGAGTGCATGGAATTATATCTGTACCAAAAAACCTCGAATGCCTTGGTTTAAAATCTTGTGGTCTGGGGGTTTTATACCAAAGCACAGTTTCATTTCTTGGTTAGCTATTCTTGACAGACTTACTACCAGAAGCAGATTGAAAAATTGGGGGATTATTGCAAGTGCTGGCTGTCTTTTTTGCTCTCATCTTGAGGAAACCAGAGATCACTTGTTCTTCGAATGTCCTTTTACAGCATTGATTTGGTCTCGCATTCTTTTGCTATGCAATGTGTCCCGGCCTGTTGGTGCATGGCAGAAAGAATTATCATGGGCGCAATGCTTTCTGCAGAAGAAGTCACTCAAATCTATGATCCTACGCATTGCTTGGTGCGCTTGCATCTATCATATATGGCGGGAGAGAAACTCTCGACATTTTACTCAAAATTATCGATCTTCGGATGCTATCTTAGCAACTGTGTGCTCTGATGTAAAGCTGCGATTCTGCAGCTTAAAACTCAAGCCTCGATCCTTGTCTTGTTAGCTACAACAACTTTGTGAATTTTTGTGTAATAAGTTTTGTGACATTTGATCATTGTATTATTTGATTTCAGTTCTGAGGCTCTAAATGAGCTAACTTTTGTGCACATATGTGCCTGTTATGATGTATACTGATTGCTAGGGCCTCCCTAACTAAGTCTGCAATGAGAAATTGATTTAATTGTCAAAAAAAAAACCAATCCAACTACCTGAAAAATTTCAGAATTTTCTGAGATGTGGAAGTCCAACTTTTCATTTTTGGAACAATTAAAATCCCGCAAATCGGGAAAAATGGAAAAGCACCCCAGATGAGCTCAAAATGTCCGGGGAAGACATCTACAAATCCTTATAAATCATCCCCATATTTTTGGAATCCTCTTAGGTAGCATTTGACATGGTGGATTTGGAGATTGCTCATTGGTGCACTATTGGTGCGCCAATGGTGCGTTTTTTGACTTTTGAGCTGAAATTTTTATTTTTTAGCTTTGAGCTGAAATTTTGTACACACACCAATAAAAATCCAATCCAACTACCCAAAAAATTTCAGATTTTTCTGAGATGTGGAAGTCCGATTTTTTTTTTATGGAACAACTAAAGTCCCGAAAATCGGAAAAAATGGAAAAGCACCTCAGATAAGCTCAAGATGTCCAGGGAAGGCATCCAAAAATCCTTATAAATCATCCCCACATTTATGGAATCATCATAGGTAGCATTTTACATGGTGGATTTCGAAATTGCTCTTATGCATTGGTTCATTGGGCCATTGGTGCGGCATTGGGGCGCCAATGGTGCGCTATTGGGGCGCCATTGGTGCGATTTTTGAGTTTTGAGCTAAAATTTTGATTTTTGAGTTTTGAGCTGAAATTTTCTACAAACACGAATAAAAAGCCAATCCAACTACCTGAAAAATTTCAGATTTTTCTGAGATGTGGAAGTCCGACTTTTTATTTTTGGAACAATTAAAATCCCGTAAATCGGAAAAAATGGAAAAGCACCTCAGATGAGCTCAAAATGTTCGGGGAAGGCATCCAAAAATCCTTCTAAATCATCCCCATATTTGTGGAATCATCATAGGTAGCATAAGATATGGTGGATTTGGAGATTGCTCTTATGCATTGGTTCACTGGGCCATTGGGGCGCCATTGGTGCGATTTTTAAGTTTTGAGCTGAAATTTTTACACAAAACAATAAAAACCCAATCCAACTACCTGAAAAATTCCAGAATTTTCTGAGACGCGGTGGATTTGAATAGTTCTCTTATTCATTGGTTCACTGGGCCATTGGGGCGCTATTGGGGCGCCATTAGGGCGCCATTGATGCGCTATTGGGGCGCCATTGGTGCGCCATTCGTGCGATTTTTGAGTTTTGAGATGAAATTTTGATTTTTCAGTTTTGATCTGAAATTTTGTACGCACACTAATAAAAATGCAATCCAACTACCTGCAAAATTTCAGATTTTTCTGAGAAGTGGAAGTCCGACTATTTAGCTTTGGCACAATTAAAATCCCGTAAATCGGGAACAATGGAAAAGCTCCTTAGTTGAGCTCAAAATGCCCGGGGAAGGCATTCAAAAATCCTTATAAATCATCCCCATATTTGTCAAATCATCTTAGGTAGCATCATCTTAGGTAGCATTTGACATGGTGGATTTGGAGATTGCTCTTACACATTGGTTCATTGGGCCATTGGGGGCCATTGGTGCGATTTTTGAGTTTAGAGCTGAAATTTTTTACACAAACCAGTAAAAATCAATCCAACTTCCTGAAAATTTTCAGAATTTTCTGAGATGTGGAAGTCCGAATATTCATTTTTGGAACAATTAAAATCCCGTAAATCGGGAAAAATGGTAAAGCACCCCAGATGAGCTCAAAATGTCCGGGGAAGGCATCCAAAAAGCATTATAAATCATCCCTATATTTTTGGAGTCATCTTACGTAGCATTTGACATGGTGGATTTGGAAATTGCTCATTGGTGCGCTATTGGTTCGCCATTTGTGCGATTTTTAAGTTGTGAGGTGAAATTTTGATTATTCAGTTTTGAGCTGAAATTTTGTACGCACACGAATAAAAATCCAATCCAACTACCTGAAAAATTTCAGATTTTTCTGAGAAGTTGAAGTCCGACTTTTTATTTTTGGAACAATTAAAATCCCGTAAATGAGGAAAAATGGAAAAGCACCTCAGATGAGCTCAAAATATCCGGGGAAGGCATCCAAAAATCCTTATACATCATCGCCTTATTTGTGGAATCATCTTAGGCAGCATTTGACATGGAGGATTTGGAGATTGCGCTTACGCATTGGTTCACTGGCCATTGGGGCGCCATTGGTGCGCGATTGGTGTGCCACTGGTACGCCATTGGTCCCATTTTTGAGTTTTGAGCTGAAATTTTGATTTTTAAGTTTTGAGCTGAAATTATTACACAAACCAATAAAAACCAATCCAACTTCCTGCAAAATTTCAGAATTTTCTGAGATATGGAAGGCCGACTTTTCATTTTTGGAACAATTAAATCGGGAAAAATGGAAAAGCACCTCAGATGAGCTCAAAATCTCTGGGGAAGGCATCCAAAAATCCTTATAAATCATCCCCATATTTGTGGAATCATCTTAGGTTGCATTATACATGGTGGATTTGGAGATTGCTCTTATGCATTGGTTCACTGGGCCACTGGTGCGCTATTGGGGCGCCAATTGTGCGCCATTGGGGCGCTACTGGTTAGCCATTGGCGAGCTATTGGTGCGATTTTTGTGTTTTGAGATGAAATTTTGATTTTTGAGTTTTGAGCTGAAATTTTGTACACACACCAATAAAAATCCAATCCAACTGCCTGCAAAAGTTTAGGTTTTTTTGGGAAGTGGAAGTCCGACTTTTTAGTTTTGGAACAATTAAAATCCCGTAAATCGAGAAAAATGGAAAAGCACCTCAGATTACCTCAAATTGTCCGAGGAAGGCTTAAAAACATCCATATAAATCTTGCCCATATTTTTGGAATCATCTTAGGTAGCATTTGACATGGTGGATTTGGAGATTGCTCGTTGGTGCGCCACTGGTGCGCTATTGGTGTGCCATTGGTGCGCCATTGGGGAGCTAATAGCGCACCATTGGTGCGCTCTAGGGCACCATTGGTGCGCTATTGGTGCAATTTTTGATTTTTGAGCTGAAATTTTTTACGCACAAGAAGAAAAATACAATCCAACTACCTGCAAAATTTCAAAATTTTCTGAGAAGTGGAAGTCTGACTTTTTATTTTTTGAACAATTAAAATCCCGTAACTTGGGAAAAATAAAAAAGCACCTTAGATGAGCTCAAAATGACCGGGGAAGGCATCCAAAAATCCTTATAAATCATCCCCATATTTGTGGAATCGGTAGCATTTCACGTGGTGGATTTGGAGATTGCTCATTGGTGCTCCATTGGTGCGCTATTGGTGCGATTTTTGAGGTTTGAGCTGAAATTTTGATTTTTGGGTTTTGTGCTGAGATTTTGTACACACACCAATAAAAATCCAATCCAACTACCTGCAAAATTTCAAATTTTTCTGAGATGTGGAAGTCCCAATTTTTATTTTTGGAACAATTAAAATCCCGTAAATCGGGAAAAATGGAAAAGTACCTCAGATGAGCACAAAATGTCCGGGGAAGGCATCCAAAAATCCTTATAAATCATTCCCATATTTGTGGAATCATCTTGGGTAGCATTTTACGTGGTGGATTTGGAAATTGCTCTTATGCATTGGTTCACTGGGCCATTGGCGCGCTATTGGTGAGCTATCGGTGCGATTTTTGAGTTTTGATAAGAAATTTTGGTATTTGAGTTTTGAGCTGAAATTTTGTACACCCACCAATAAAAATACAATCCAACTACCTGCAAAATTTCAGATTTCTTCTGAGATGTGGAAATCCGACTATGTTTTTTTGGAACAATTAAAATTCCGTAAATGAGGAAAAATGGAAAAGCACCTCAGATGACCTCAAAATGTCCGAAAAAGGCATCCAAAAATCCTTATAAATCATCCCCATATTTCTGGAGGCATCTTAGGCAGCATTTGACATGGTGGATTTCGTGATTGCTCATTGGTGCGCCATTGGTGTGCTATTGGTGCGCTATTGGTGCGATTTTTGAGTTTTGAGCTGAAATTTTGAACACACACCAATAAAAATCGAATCCAACTACCTGCAAATTCAAAATTTTTGGAACAATTAAAATCCCGTAAATCGGGAAAAATGGAAAAGCTGTTGAGCTCAGAATGTCCGGGGAAGGCATCCAAAAATGCATATAAATCATCCCCATGTCTGTGCAATCTTCTTAGGTAGCATTTGACATGGTGGATTTGGAAAGTGCTCTTACGCAAAGGTTCACTAGCCATTGGGGCGCGATTGGGGGGGCATTGGTGCGCCATTGGGGCGTTATTGGGGTGCCAATGGTGCGATTTTTGAGTTTTGAGCTGAAATTTTGAATTTTGAGTTTTGAGCTGAAATTTTCTACTCAAACAAATAAAACCAATCCAGCTTCCTGCAAAATTTCAGAATTTTCTGGGATGTGGAAGTCCGACTTTTCATTTTTGGAACAATTAAAATCCCGTAAATCGGGAAAAATGAAAAAGCACCCCAGATGAGCTCAAAATGTCCGGGGAAGGCATCCAAAAATCCTTATAAATCATCCCCACATTTGTGGAATCATCTTATGTAGCATTTGACATGGTGGATTTGGAGATTGCTCAATGATGCGCCATTGGTGCGCTATTGGGGCGCCAATGGTGCGATTTTTTAGTTTTGTGCCGAAATTTTAATTTTTCAGTTTTGAGCTGAAATTTTGTACACACACCATTATAAATCCAATCCAACTACTTGCAAAATTTCAGATTTTTCTGAGACGTGGAAGTCCGACTTTTTAATTTTGAAACAATTAAAATCTCGTAAATCGGAAAAAATGGAAAAGCACCACAAAGGAGCTCAAAATGTCTGGGGAAGGCTTCCAAAAATCCTTATAAATCATCCCCATATTTTTGGAATCATCATAGGTAGCATTGCACATGGTGGATTTGGAGATTGCTCTAATGCATTGGTTCACTAGGCCAGTGGTGCGCTATTGGGGAGCCATTGGGGCGCTATTGGTGCGATTTTTGAGTTTTGTTGCTGAAATTTTGTACACAGACTAATAAAAATCCAATCCAACTACCTGCAAAATTTAAGATTTTTCTGAGATGTGGAAGTCCGACTTTTAATTTTGGAGCAATTAAAATCTCGTAAAACGAGAAAAATGGAATAGCACCTCAAATGACCTCAAAATGTTGGATGAAGGCATCCAAAAATCCTTATAAATCGTCCCCATATTTTTGCAATCATCTTAGGTAGCATTTGAGTTGGTGGATTTGGAGAGTGCTCATTGGTGCGCTATTGATGCAATTTTTGAGTTTTGAGCTGTAATTTTGTACACACATGATTAAAAATCCAGTCCAGCTACCTGAAAAATTTCAAATTTTTTTGAGATGTGGAAGTCTGGCTTTTCAATTTTTTGGAACAATTAAAATCCCGTAAATCAGGAAAATGGAAAAGCACCTTAGATGAGCTCAAAATGTCCGGGGAAGGCATCCAAAAATCCTTATAAATCTTCCCCATATTTGTGGAATCTTCTTAGGTAGCATTTGACATGGTGGCTTCGGAGATTGCTCTTATGCATTGGTTCAGTGGGCCATTGGTGAGATATTGATGCGCTATTGGGGCGCTATTGGTGCGCCATTAGTGCAATTTTGAGTTTCGAGTTGAAATTTTGATTTTTGAGTTTTGTGCTGAAATTTTCTACACACACCAATAAAAATCCAATCCAACTATCTGCAAAATTTTAGATTTTTCTGTGATGTGGAAGTCCGACTTTTTATTTTGAAAACAATTAAAATCCTGTAAATCGGGAAAAATGGAAAAGCACCTCAGATGCGCTCAAAATGTCCTGGGAAAGCCATCCAAAAATTCTTATAAATCATCCCCATATTTTTGGAAACATCTTAGGTAGCATTTGACATGGTGGATTTGGAGATTGCTCGTTGGTGCGCCATAGGTGCGCCATTGGTGCGCTGTTGGTACAATTTTTCAGTTTTGAGCTGAAATTTTGATTTTTGAGTTTTAAGCTCAAATTTTGTACACACACCAACAAAAATACATTCCAACTACCTGCAAAATTTTAAAGTTTTTTCAGATGTGGAAGTCCGACTTTTTATCTTTTGAACAAATAAAATCCCGTAAATCGGGAAAATTGGAAAAGCACCTTAGATGAGCTCAAAATGTCCGGGAAGGCATCCAAAAATTCTTATAAATCATCCCCATATTTGTGGAATCTTCTTAGGTAGCATTTGACATGGTGGCTTCGGAGATTGCTCTTATGCATTGGTTCAGTGGGCCATTGGTGCGCCATTGATGCGCTATTGGGGCGCTATTGGTGCGCCATTAGTGCAATTTTGAGTTTCGAGCAGAAATTTTGATTTTTGAGTTTTGTGCTGAAATTTTGTACACACACCAATAAAAATCCAATCCAACTATCTGCAAAATTTTAGATTTTTCTGTGATGTGGAGGTCCGACTTTTTATTTTGAAAACAATTAAAATCCTGTAAATCGGGAAAAATGGAAAAGCACCTCAGATGCGCTCAAAATGTCCTGGGAAAGCCATCCAAAAATTCTTATAAATCATCCCCATATTTTTGGAAACATCTTAGGTAGCATTTGACATGGTGGATTTGGAGATTGCTCGTTGGTGCGCCATAGGTGCGCCAATGGTGCGCTGTTGGTACAATTTTTCAGTTTTGAGCTGAAATTTTGATTTTTGAGTTTTAAGCTCAAATTTTGTACACACACCAACAAAAATACATTCCAACTACCTGAAAAATTTTATATTTTTTTCAGATGTGGAAGTCCGACTTTTTATTTTTTGAACAAATAAAATCCCGTAAATCGGAATAAATGGAAAAGCACCTTAGATGAGCTCAAAATGTCCGGGAAGGCATCCAAAAATCCTTATAAATCATCCCCATATTTGTGGAATCGTCAAAGCTAGCTTTTGACATGGTGGATTTGGAGATTGCTCTTATGCATTGGTTCACTGGCCATAGGTGCACTATTGGGGCGCCATTGGTGCGATTTTTGAGTTTTGAGCTGTAATTTTTATTTTTGATTTTTGAGCTAAAATTTTGTACACAGACAAAAAAAAATCCAATGAATCTACCTGCAAAATTTCAAATTTTTCTGAGTTGTGGAAGTCCGACTTTTTATTTTTGGAACAATTTATATCCCATAAATCGGGAAATGTGGAAAAGCACCTCAGATGAGCTCAAACTGTCCGAGGAAGGCATCCAAAAATCCTTATAAATCATCCCCATATTTGTTGAATCATCTTAAGTAGAATTTCACATGTTGGATTTGGAGATTGCTCTTATGCATTGGTTCACTAGTCCATTGGTGCGCTATTGGGGTGCCATTGGGGCGCCATTGGTGCGATTTTTGAGTTTTGAACTGAAATTTTAATTTTTGAGTTTTGTGCTGAAATTTTGTACACACACCAATAAAAATCAAATCCAACTACCTGAAAATTTTCAGAATTTTCTGAGAAGTGGAAGTTCGATTTTTTATTTTTGGAACAATTAAAATCCCATAAATCAGGAAAAATGGAAAAGCACCTGAGATGAGCTCAAAATGTCCGGGGAAGGCATCCAAAAATCCTTATAAATCATCCCCATATTTGTGGATTCATCTTAGGTACCATTTGACAAGGTGGATTTGGAGATTGCTCTTATGCGTTGGTTCACTGGGCCATTGGGGCGCTATAGGGGCGCTATTGGTGCGACATTGGGGCGCTATTGGTGAGCTATTGGTGCGATTTTTGAGTTTGAGCTGAAATTTTTATTTTTGAGTTTTTAGCTGAGATTTTGTACACCCACCAATAAAAACCCAATCCAACTACCTACAAAATTTCAGATTTTTCTGAGATGTGGAAGTCCGACTTTTTACATTTAGAACAGTTAAAATCCCGTAAATCGGGAAAAATGAAAAAGCACCTAAGATGACCTCAAAAAGTCCGAGGAAGGCATCCAAACATCCTTATAAATAATCCCCATATTTGTGCAATCATCTTAGGTAGCATTTGACATGGTAGATTTGGAGATTGCTCATTGGTGCGCCATTGGTGCCCTATTGATGCGATTTTTGAGTTTTGAGCTGAAATTTTAGTTTTTGAGTTTTGAAGTGAAATTTTGTACAAACACGACTAAAAATCCAGTCCAACTGCCTGAAAATTTTCTTATTTTTCTGAGATGTGGAAGTCCGATTTTTAATTTTTGGAACGATTAAAATCTCGTAAATCGGGAAAAATGGAAAAGCACCTTAGATGAGCTCAAAATGTCCGGGGAAGGCATCCAAAAATCCTTATAAATCATCCCCATATTTGTGGAATCATCTTAGGTGGAATTTGACTTGGTGGCTTTGGAGATTGCTCTTATGCATTGGTTCACTGGGCCATTGATGCGCTTTTGGGGCGCTATTGGTGCGCCATTGGTGCGATTTTTGAGTTTTGAGCTGAAATTTTAATTTTTGAGTTCTGAGCTGAAATTTTGTACACACACCAATAAAAATCCAATCCAATTACCTGCAAAGTTTCAGATTTTTCTGAAAAGTGGAAGTCTGACTTTTTATTTTTGGAACAATTAAGATCCCGTAAATTGGGAAAAATAGAAAAGCACCTGAGATGAGCTCAAAATGTCCTGGGAAGGTATCCAAAAATCCTTATAAATCATCCCCATATTTTTGGAATCATCTTAGGTACCATATGACATTGTGGAATTGGAGACTGCTCATGTTAGAATTGATGCCCTACGCTAGAGGGGGGTGAATAGCGTTTTATAGACAAAATCAAGAACTTGCAGGAAATAATTACGGAATTGAAAGAATGAATGATACACCAAATTTTATACTGGTTCACACACACAACTTTTGTGGCTAATCCAGTCCTTACTTGCTTGAAGGTACCACACTTCAAGACTTTTCTCACAGAAAGAAAGAACCTCTCCCTATGAATTACAGCACGGGAACTAACCTCCCAAATAATGAATGGCAACAAAATATAATACTCAAAGTAGAAACTCTCTCAAGAGTGGTTATTGAGCAACAATGTAAGCACTATAAGGCAACTCTTAAATTTCAAAGGTATTAGCTCATAAAAGTGTATGAATGTTTTTCAATGTATGCTTGAATGTATGAAGAGTTGATATATTTGAAAAAGAGGTTTAAAGCCTCTATTTATAGCTTCAAAAACTTATGTGGACATTGGGAATAAGTTCTGAACACCTTTAGACAAGATAACATGCAAGGTGGAAAAGAATTTTTGATTCTAACGGCACAACATCGATGTTGGGGGTCACAACATCGATGTTTGTCCGTTGGATTTGAATAATTGAGCCAACGGCTACTAAAACATCGATGTTTGTTTGATCAACATCGATGTTTTCATAGACAACATCGATGTTCACAAACCCAACATCGATGTTTTGGAGATTGCGGATGGATGCAGCAATGGAATCAAGTGTGGCAGCAGGGGCTTGGTCTTGAGGAGCAGGTACGGGAGGAGCTGCTACTTGGGCAGGCCTTGGTGTTTCAGCGGATGATCCCGTGTGGAAGGTGGCGTCATTAATTGCCCAAAGCTTGGAATGAGGGGTGAGTTCACCAACATGAGGATTTATCCCTGCACTCATCAAGATAGATACAACCAAGAAAGCATAAGGAAGGGGATGATTATTGGAGGAATGCTCAGCCATATGCATGAGCACAAATCGTGCCCAATTGATGGGAGCCCCGTGAATGATGGCATGGAGGATCTTCTCGTCTTCAATTATGAAGTTCGTGTGATTCCCGGGTCTTGGTTTGATCACCCGAGTGAGCAGATAGAAGAACACCCTGTATTCTGGGTCGATGGAATGGATGGTCGGCCGGTTGGAGCGGTTTCGTTTTACTTCCGTGAAACCGAGGTCAGTGAGAAGAGTAGTTTCATGAAGTGTGAGAAAATGATCACCTCCATAAGTCGAGATGTCATCGCCTATGTAAGGCAAAGCTGCAATCTTTCCGAATTGCTCCAAAGTCAGCTGAAAGGGTCGCCCATTGATGTTAGCAGAAAGAACATCACCATCTCGTTTGAGTGTTGAGTAGAAGGCTGCCTACATTAGACCTAACTTCACCTAAACGTAGGAACAGTGTTTCGGGGTATCAAACCTAAGCTTCAGGTGGCGTTCAAGGTTTTCAAACTGCTTTTCTTGTGGGTAATCGTCTGGAAGGTAACGGGGAGAGGCAATGGCTCGATTTGCATAGTGGGATTGGTAGTGGTCGAGCTCATTTTTGGAAGTGAACCAAACTTCCGAGTTAGCCACAGTGAATTTGTGAGCTGAACTTGAGGAGCCTCCCTTCTTCTTGGATTGCCTTTGTTGCACAAGGTCTTTCCCTTTGGAAATTTGCTTTCCACCTGCCATTACTGGAGAGAAATGAGTAGGAGAAGGAAATTTGGAGAAGAGAGTGAGGGAGTAATCAGATTTGTGTGTGAAAGTGAAGAGGAAAGTCCAAGTGTTTTAGTGGAGACCAAAATATAGCTGTTGGAGCATTGAAAGCAGGCTCCAACGGCTATATTTTTTTGAAAATCAACGGCCAACATCGATGTTGGAGACTGTGCAACGGCTATTTTTTTTTTTAAAGGCAACGGCTCAACATCGATGTTGGGGGGAGTAACATCGATGTTGTCAAAGTTCGGCAAAAAAAGTTGTGGAAGCTCAATGTCATAACATCGATGTGTTCCTGGGCAACATCGATGTTACAGACTTTCGGCTGAATCCACTTAAACTGCTGAACATCGATGTGTGTTATGTCAACATCGATGTTGTGACCTTTCGAAAAAAATGGATTGAGAAAACTCTCCTGAACATCGATGTTTCGTGGGGGAACATCGATGTTGTCATACTTCTTCATCATATAACATCGATGTTGATATCAAAAACATCGATGTTGAAGTTTCGCAAGACTTTGTTCCCCCTGTCTCTTGGCCTGATCGATGAGTACCTGCAAAACAATCGTAGAAAATGCTCCGACGCTCAAGTTAGTAATATGTAACTCCAAGATATGAGAAGATTGTAAGAGAAAAAAAAATTTGAAATTTCCGGTACTCTCAAATAGGATCAGCTTCGTCATATAAACACGGTTGGTGAGATATTTGTCCCATCAATTGGACTTTGATTATCTCTGTCGGAAAGTATCCGTTTTGGTGCCAAACAACAAATCTCGTGAGGAATCAATAATTCAATTAAAACCACGATTGTCAAAAAGGAAATCTTTGATAATCGGGAAAATTTGTAAGGTTGCAGACATTGATTGAGCAATAATTTAACTAATTGGCAAGTTTTTCAAAAAAAAGATTCGTGAGAATCGAAGTAGGGGTCTTTGCCTGAACATTGTTCTCGATACTGCAAAGATAGGTAGGGGTCACCTCCTGAACAATCTCTGGACACTTCAGAAATTGGTAGGAGTCACCTTCTGAGAGAAGAAGCAACGCAGTTGTGTTTCTATAAATAGGCAGACGATAGAACTCATTAGACACAGAAAATTATAAGCCAATTTCAGCAAGAGAGTTAGCAAAGAAAATCAAAAGCAAGAATGCCTTCCCCTTCCACTGTCTTTTTTGTTGAGGATGCAGCCTTAGGCAGGAGAAACCGATTAGCCTATAGTATGGTAAGTGAGCCATCTGAGGAGCTGCCTAATGAACTAAGTAGAATTCCTCGCTTAGTATTTGTTGATGAGCTCTACTCTTCTAGGTTTTTTGTCACACCCATGGAAGAGTCAATTTTTCTTGAGAGTCAAAGCCCACTTAGAACATCCTTCTATGGTACCGCCAATGCCACAATGTTCTTCATATCGAAGAGGCTTGAAAGTTTTCAAATGGAGTCTACCTATCAAACCTTAGAACAAGGAAGTTATTACCGTCTTTCAATGACTGCTCAGAGTGCTTCACGGGTCCCTGCCTTACCACCGACTTGGCCAAAGGTTCACCTGCTAGTGTGGAATTGCAGGGGAATCACTAGGCGCTCTGAAGATTTTGCAAGAACCTTGAGAGACCTGAAGAACCAATACAAGCCGAACATGGTTCTGCTCACCGAGACATTATGGCAACCTGGCGAAAACCACGGGGTCATCCCTCTCCGTTTTCCATCAGTGAACCGGTTTGAAATCCCGGGCCAGAATAACTCGGGTGGAATGTGGTTTGCATGGAATGATAGTGTGAGGGTTAATATAGTCAATGACCCTAATAGCTTCTCTGTAACTGTTGTACCAAATTGTTAAGAGCTAGATTATGATAGGTATGTATGTTTAAAAAAAATATGTGTGATTGTAATGTAATATAAATAATGTATGTGTGTGTGCGATTGTAATATTATGAAATAGTGTGAGCGTGTGTGTGTGTGATTGTAATATTATGAAATAGTGTGAGCGTGTGTGTGTGTGATTGTAATGAAAGAATTCAGGTTTTATGATCTTTGTATGTGTGATAATTATGATGAAAGAATGCATGAATTTAGATTATTGTAGAGTCAAGAATGCCAAGTTCAGTACGAATGCGAAAGAATGACTCTTTCTCCAAGGGTTTTGTAAAAATGTCTGCTAATTGAAATTTTATGTCCACAAATTCAATAGCTATGTCTCCCTTGAGAACATGATCTCTAATAAAGTGATGTCTAATGTCAATGTGTTTAGTCCTTGAGTGTAAGATTGGATTCTTAGTTAGACTTATGGCACTAGTATTGTCACACCTAAGAGGAATGTGATTGATGTTAAGACCAAAATCCTCTAGTTGTTGTTTCATCCAAATGATTTGAGCACAACAACTACCAGCTGCAATGTATTCTGCCTCGGTGGTGGATAATGCTACACTGGCTTGTTTCTTACTAAACCAAGAAACTAAGGAGCTGCCAAGTAAGTGACAAGTTCCACTAGTACTTTTACGATCTAGTTTGCATCCGGCAAAGTCTGAGTCGGAATAGCCTATGAGTTGAAGTGTAGAACCTTTAGGATACCATAGTCCAACATTAATTGTGCCTATTAGGTATTTTATAATTCTTTTAATTGCCTTAAGATGAGACTCTTTAGGACATGATTAATACCTAGCACATAAGCAAACACTAAACATAATGTCTGGCCTACTAGCAGTTAAGTAGAGAAGGGATCCGATCATACCTCGATACTTTTTGACCTCAACTTCCTTACCTTTCTCATCCTTGTCTAGATATTCGGAAGTGCTCATCGGTGTGGCCATTTCCTTTGATCCATCCATTTCAAAGCGCTTAAGCAATTCCTTGCAATACTTTGATTGTGAGATGAATGTAACTTCCTTCATTTGTTTGACTTGTAGGCCCAAAAAGAAGGTCAATTCTCCCATCATGGACATCTCAAATTCACTGGTCATCTTAGTAGAGAATTCCTTGCACAAGGACATGTTAGTAGCACCGAAAATGATATCATCTACATAAATTTGTACTAAGAGGATGTCATTGTTTTTACTTTTAATAAAGAGTGTAGTATCAACCTTCCCCCTTTTGAACCCATTGTCCAAAAGAAATTTGCTCAAGCGTTCATACCAAGCTCTAGGAGCTTGCTTAAGACCGTAGAGTGCTTTCTTAAGTCTGAAAACATGATTAGGGAATGCATGATCTTCAAAGCCTGGGGGTTGATTAACATACACTTCTTCTTGAATGAAGCCATTTAGAAATGCACTTTTGACATCCATTTGACACAACTTAAAATCCATTGATGATGCATATGCAAGCAATAGGCGAATAGCTTCTAAGCGTGCAACAGGTGCATACGTTTCTTCAAAATCAATTCCCTCTTCTTGATTGTAGCCTTTTGCTACTAACCTAGCTCTGTTTCTAGTTATTATGCCTTTTTCATCTAGTTTATTTCTAAAAGCCCATTTCGTGCCAATTATTGTATGATCAATGGGCCTTGGAACAATTGTCCAAACATCATTACGTTTGAATTGATTTAGCTCTTCTTGCATAGCCAAGGTCCAATGTTCATCATTAATTGCTTCAGAAATGGTTGTAGGCTCAATTTGTGAAACGAATGCCATATGACCTATAGTGTTTCTAAGAGAATTACGAGTACTTACCCCGCGGTTGATATCACCAATTACCGTGTCAAGAGGATGGCCTTTTGATTCTCGCCATCCTCTAGGTAGTTCTTGATTGACATCAACCGTTGTTTCTTCCGCGTTTGCGCTGTCTTGATGAGAAGATAATTCAACAGGGGTATTTCCTTCTTTGGGTAAGTCACTTGGCTCTTCTTCTTCTTTGTCATCCAAGGATATCTTCTCAAGTGTACCTACAAGATCATAACAAAAGTCCTTTCTCGCCAAGCGAGTATCATTTTCTACAAACACAACATGAGGAGATTCCTCAACACTTAAGGTACGTTTATTGAAGACTCTATACGCTTTGCTGCGCAATGAATAACCAAGAAAGATGCCTTCATCAGATTTTGCGTCAAATTTTCCGAAATTGTCTTTCCCATTATTATGATCAAAACATTTGCATCCAAAGACTCATAAATGAGAAATGTTAGGCTTTCTTCCCTTGTATAATTCATAGGGCGTTTTCATGAGTATTGGCCTAATGATTGCTCGGTTTAACACATAGCAAGCCGTACTTACTGCATCAGCCCGGAAATACTTGGAATTTTAGCCTCATTGAGCATTGTTCTTGCCATTTCCTCAAGACACCGATTCTTACGTTCAACAACGCCATTTTGTTGTGGTGTCCGAGGGGCTGAGAAATTATGCTCAATGCCATGTTTATCACAAAAATATGAAAATTGATTGTTTTCGAATTCACCTCCTTGATCACTTCTAATGCAAGCAATTAAACAATCTTTTTCATTTTGAACTTTCTTAAAAAAACTCTTGAAAACATTAAATGCTTCACTTTTGTGAGTAAGAAATAAAGTCCAAGTGTATCTAGTATAATCATCAACAATTACAAAGGCATAATAGTTGCCTCCAAAACTTTTAGTTTGTGAGGGACCAAAGAGATCCATGTACAAAAGTTGAAGCGGTCTAGATGTTGAGACAACGTTTTTTGAATTGAACGAGGCTCTCACTTGCTTCCCCTTTTGACATGCATCACATATAGAATCCTTCTCAAATTTAATCTTTGGAATACCAACCACTAAGTCTTCAGTCACCAATTTGTTTAACATCTTCATATTAACGTGAGCTATTCTGCGATGCCATAACCACATATCATCTTCTTTGCTCATTAGACATTTTGAAAATTTTGATGAAGACTCTTCCAAGTTAACCATATAAATGTTGTCAATTCTATCACCATGTAGAATAGTCTTATTATCACTAAGACGTTCTACGGTGCATGACTTGGAATCGAAAATCACACGATTTCCCCTGTCGCATAATTGGCTTATGCTCAAGAGATTGTGTTTAAGACCTTTAACAAGTAAAACATTATCAATGGAAGAACATTCATTTTTACCAACCGAGCCAATGCCGATGATCTTTCCTTTGTTGTTGTCTCCAAAGACAACGTTTCATCCATTTGATGGCTTAATTTGCAAGAACTTGGATGCTTCTCCGGTCATGTGCTTGGTGCATCCGCTATCAAGGTACCAAAGTACACGTGATGCCTTCAAGCATACCTACAAAAGCAAATCAATGAGTTTTTGGTACCCAAATCTTCTTGGGTCCTTGAGTGTTAGGAGCATAGCGGTAATGAGCTTCTTCTTGCGCCCAATGCCTATGCCTAGTAAAGCAAACGGGAGCAATATGTCCTATTCTATTGCAATAATGACAAATGACATTTGGATTGTGCATCCTTCTAGGTTGATAATAGATACTATATTGCCTATGTTTGTGCATTTTACTAACCTTGTTTTCCTTAGGTTGAACCTTAGGTTTCCTAGGCTTAGTCTCGATTTTCTTCTTTTTAGACTCATTTTTGAATCCTGCTCCATGTTTAGTTGATTGCAAATTATCTAAGAGAGAATTCAAGTTCTTTTGAGGGGTGTTAAAATTCTTTAGTGTTGTTTCAAGTTCATTAACTTGTTCTTTTAATGTCTCACATGATGAACACTCCCTAGTTTTTGTTTCAAGTTCTCCAATTTGTTCCTTTAGTGATTTGCATGATGCACATTCCTTAATTGGACATTCTGGTTTATTAGCACTGCTCTTTCCGCAAAACTTATTTTCCTTTTTAAGCTTTTCATTTTCACTTGACACTTTCTCCAAATCATTTTCTAGAGTTTCAAGTTGTTTCTTTAAGCCCTTATTAGCTCTAGATGCTGAAATGTATTTATTATAAAGCTCATTAAATGCATCTTGCAATTCTTCAAAAGTATAATCTTCGCTTGGGTGAGAAGTACTTACCTCTTCCGGTTCTTCCTCTCGTGCCATGAGACATAGGTTAGCCGTTTCTTCTTCATCACTATCGGATGATTCATCGCCGGAATCGCCTCCCCAAGAGATGTATGCCCTTTGCTTCTTGTAGGGCTTCTTTTCTTTCCCCTTTTTGCCTTGGGGCACTTAGGCTTGATGTGCCCAACCTCTCCACATCCATAGCACTTGGGTGGACCGGACATCTTCCTTCCTTTTCTTTCAAATTCTTTCTTCATGAATTTGTGTATTTTACGGGTGACAAGTCCGAGTTCTTGATCGTCATCGCTAGAGTCCGATTCAGTGAGCACTTGCGTCTTAGAGGTGGAAGCTTTGAGTGCTATGTTCTTCTTCTTTGGTTCCTGCAAAGAGGGTTTAAGAATAGTAGTTTCATAGGTTAGAAGATTACCTCTAAGACTGTCAATGGTTGTGTTCGATGTCCCGATGTTTTCATAGACTGCGTCGGCCTTAGAACGCCATTCGGGAGTGAGGCATCTAAGGACTTTTCTGACCAAGTCCTTGTCGGAGTAGACCTTCTTGAGAGCATGAAGGGAGTCGATTTTGGCCTCTCGGACTTGATCGGTTCCTTCGTAGGTAACCTCCAGCTTATCCCACATTTCTTTTGCGGTTGTGCAGCAAGAGATTTTCCGGTAATCATCTGGGTTCACTGCACAATAGAGCATGTTGATTGATTTGGCGTTGTTTTCAACTATCGTAATATCTGCAGCGTTATACTCCTCCTCCGTTTTTGGCACTGTGATTTCACCAACTTTCTTCGTCGGAATTTGCTCTCCAATCTTCATGATTCACCAGAGAGCATAGTTGTTGGATTGGAGGAAGATTCTCATCCTCTCCTTCCAGTAGCTGTAGTTAGTGCCATCAAAGAGCGGTGGACGAGTGGTTGATTGTCCTTCGAAGAGTCCTGCATAATTACTTGAAGAAGCCATGGAAAGTTTCTCTCAAACGGTTAAGTCTTTCAGAGAGTTAGGCTCCGCTACCAATTGTTAGAATAGATGCCCTACGCCAGAGGGGGGGTGAATAGCGTTTTATAGACAAAATCAAGAACTTGCAGGAAATAATTGCGGAAATGAAAGAATGAAGGATACATCAAATTTTATACTGGTTCACACACACAACTTGTGTGGCTAATCCAGTCCTCCGAGAGACTCTCTCAGAGATTTAACTATCTAAATTAAGCTTCCGGGTGCTTAACAAACCATTTACAGACCTAGAGCTCGAGTCACACGAAACTCTCCTTACTTGCTTGAAGGTACCACACTTCAAGACTTTTTTCACAGAAAGAAAGAACCTCTCCCTATGAATTACAGCACGGGAACTAACCTCCCAAATAATGAATGGCAACAAAATATAATACTCAAAGCAGAAACTCTCTCAAGAGTGGTTATTGAGCAACAATGTAAGCACTATAAGGCAACTCTTAAATTTCAAAGGTATTAGCTCCTAAAAGTGTATGAATGTTTTTCAATGTATGCTTGAATGTATGAAGAGTTGATATATTTGAAAGAGAGGTTTAAAGCCTCTATTTATAGCTTCAAAAACTTATGTGGACATTGGGAACAAGTTCTGAACACCTTTAGACAAGATAACATGCAAGGTGGAAAAGGATTTTTGATTCTAACGGCACAACATCGATGTTGGGGGTCACAACATCGATGTTTGTCCGTTGGATTTGAATAATTGAGCCAACGGCTACTAAAACATCGATGTTTGTTTGATCAACATCGATGTTTTCATAGACAACATCGATGTTCACAAACCCAACATCGATGTTTTGGTGCTTCGCAAAAAAAAAATATGATGAAGTTGATTTGTTAAAAACATCGATGTTGGAGGAGGCAACATCGATGTTTAAATGCTGCGGCAAAAACCATTTTGAAAACAAATATCATAACATCGATGTTGTATAACCCAGCATCGATGTTGTGGGCACAACATCGATGTTTTGGACACAACATCGATGTTCTTGAGCCACGGCAATTGTTTTATTTGTTTGAAGGCAAATAACATTGATGTTTGGACTGGGAACATCGATGTTTAGGACTCAAAAATCAATTTTATGACTGAAAGCATGCTATGAAATGCATGAGTAAATTTTGTTTTGTTTTGAGCTAATAACTTGAAAGTTTTGAGTTACCATTTACAAGGAGTTCCTATAGATAGTTCCTATAATTCTTCATCCTTGTTGCTTCAATCCTTGTGCTCCTTTCTCTTTAGACTTTTGCTTCTTTGATTGGTTTTTTTTTTGCTTCAAGATTGTCATCAATTGAGCTATGGTTGGTTTGTCAATATCAAAACCCTGAAATGAGACAATGACACATGAGTTCTAATAGCTCAATGGTGCGCTCTTCGTGCGATTTTTGAGTTTTGAGCTGAAATTTTGAGTTTTGAGTTTTGAGCTGAAATTTTGTACACACACGAATAAAAATCCAGTCCAGCTACCTGAAAAAATTTCAGATTTTTATGAGATGTGGAAGTTCGACTTTTTAATTTTTGGAACAAATAAAATCCCGTAAATCGGGAAAAATGGAAAAGCACCATAGATGAGCTCAAAATGTCCGGGGAAGGCATCAAAAAATCCTTATAACTCATCCCCATATTTGCAGAACCATCTTAGGTAGCATTTGACGTGGTGGCTTCGGAGATTGCTCTTATGCATTGGTTCAGTGGGCCATTGGTGCGCTATTGGGGCGCTATTGGTGCGCCATTGGTGCAATTTTTTAGTTTTGAGCCGAAATTTTGATTTTTGAATTTTGTGCTGAACTTTTGTACACACACCAATAAAAATCCAATCCAACTATCTGCAAAATTTTAGAATTTACTGAGATGTGGAAGTCCGACTTTTTATTTTGGGAACAATTAAAATCCTGTAAATCGGGAAAAATGGAAAAGCACCTCAGATGCGCTCAAAATGTCCTGGGATGCCATCCAAAAATCCTTATAAATCAACCCCATATTTGTGGAAACATATTAGGTAGCATTTGACATATTGGATTTGGAGATTGCTCATTGGTGCGCTGTTGGTACAATTTTTCAGTTTTGAGCTGAAATTTTGATTTTTTAGTTTTGAGCTCAAATTTTGTACACACACCAACAAAAATCCAATCCAACTACCTGCAAAATTTTAAATTTTTCTCAGACGTGGAAGTCCGACTTTTTATTTTTTGAACAAATAAAATCCCGTAAATCGGGAAAAATGGAAAAGCGCCTTAGATGAGCTCAAAATGTCCGGGAAGGCATCCAAAAATCCTTATAAATCATCCCCATATTTGTGGAATCGTCACAGCTAGCATTTGACATGGTGGATTTGGAGATTGCTCTTATGCATTGGTTCACTGGGCAATAGGTGCGCTATTGGGGCGCCATTGGTGCGCCATTGATGCGCTATTGCGGCGCTATTGGTGCGCCATTGGTGCGATTTCTGAGTTTTGAGCTGAAATTTTGATTTTGGATTTTTGAGCTGAAATTTTGTACACAGACAAATAAAAATCCAATGAATCTACCTGCAAAATTTTAAATTTTTCTGAGTTGTGTAAGTCCGACTTTTTATTTTTGGAACAATTTATATCCCATAAATCGGGAAATATGGAAAAGCACCTCAGATGAGCTCAAACTGTCCGGGGAAGGCATCCAAAAATCCTTATAAATCATCCCCATATTTTTTGAATCTTCTTAGGTAGAATTTCACTTGGTGGATTTGGAGATTGCTCTTATGCATTGGTTCACTGGGCCATTGGTGCGCTATTGGGGTGCCATTGGGGCGCCACTGGTGCGCTATTGGTGCGCCATTGGTGCGATTTTTGAGTTTTGAACTGAAATTTTGATTTTTGAGTTTTGTGCTGAAATTTTGTACACACACCAATAAAAATCGAATCAACCTACCTGCAAAATTTCAGATTTTTCTGAGAAGTGGAAGTCCGATTTTTTGTTTTTGGAACATTTAAAATCCCGTAAATCAGGAAAAATGGAAAAACACCTCAGATGAGCTCAAAATGTCCTGGGAAGGCATCCGAAAATCCTTATAAATTATCCCCATATTTCTGGAATCATCTTAGGTAGCATTTGACAAGGTGGATTTGGAGATTGCTATTATGCGTTGGTTCACTGGGCCATTGGGGCGCTATAGGGGCGCTATTGGTGCGCCATTGGTGCGGCATTGGGGCGCTATTGGTGCGCCATTGGTGCGGCATTGGGGCGCTATTGGTGAGTTATTGGTGCGATTTTTGAGTTTTGAGCTGAAATTTTTATTTTTGAGTTTTGAGTGGAAATTTTGTACACAAACCAATAAAATTCCAATCCAACTACCTACAAAATTTCATATTTTTCTGAGATGTGGAAGTCCGACTTTTTACATTTAGAACAATTAAAATCCCGTAAATCGGGAAAAAAGGAAAAGCACCTAAGATGACCTCAAGATGTCCAACGAAGCCTTCCAAACATCCTTATAAATCATCCCCATATTTGTGCAATCATCTTAGGTAGCATTTGACATGGTGGATTTGGAGATTGCTCATTGGTGCGCCATTGGTGCCCTATTGATGCGATTTTTGAGTTTTGAGACGAAATTTTAGTTTTTGAATTTTGAAGTGAAATTTTGTACACACACGAAAAAAATCCAGTCCAACTGCCTGAAAACTTTCATATTTTTCTGAGATGTGGAAGTTCGACTTTTTAAATTTTGGAACAATTAAAATCTCGTAAATCGGGAAAAATGGAAAAGCACCTTAGATGAATGTCCGGGGAAGGCATCCAAAAATCCTTATAAATCATCCCCATACTTGTGGAATCATCTTAGCTGGCATTTGACATGGTGGCTTTGGAGATTGCTCTTATGCATTGGTTCACTGGGCCATTGGTGCGCCATTGATGCGCTATTGGTGAGCCATTGGTGCGATTTTTGAGTTTTGAGCTGAAATTTTGATTTTTGAGTTCTGAGCTGAAATTTTGTACACAAACCAATAAATATCCAATCCAATTACCCGAAAAATTTCAGATTTTTCTGAAAAGTGGAAGTCTGAATTTTTATTTTTGGAACAATTAAAATCCCGTAAATTGGGAAAAATAGAAAAGCACCTTAGATTAGCTCAAAATGTCCTGGGAAGGCATCCAAAAATCCTTATAAATCATCCCCATATTTTTGGAATCATTTTAGGTAGCATACGACAATGTGGAATTGGAGAATGCTCATTGGTGCGCTATTGATGCGATTTTTGAGTTTTGAGTTGAAATTTTGATTTTTTAGTTTTGTGCTGAAATTTTGTACACACATGAATAAAAATTCAGTCCAGCTACCTGAAAAATTTCAGATTTTTATGAGATGTGGAAGTTCTAATTTTTCATTTTTGGAACAATTAAAATCCCGTAAATCGGGAAAAATGGAAAAGCACCCAAGATGAGCTCAAAATGTCCGGGGAAGGCATCTAAAAATCCATATACATCATCCCCATATTTGTGGAATCATCTTAGGTAGAATTTGACGTGGTGGCTTTGGAGATTGCTCTTATGCATTGGTTCACTGGGCCGTTGGTGCGCTATTAGGGCGCCGTTGGGGCGCCATTGGTGCGCCATTGGGGCGCTATTGGGGAGCTGTGCGATATTTAAGTTTTGAGCTGAAATTTTTATTATTGAGTTTTGAGCTGACATTTTGTACATACACCAATAAAAATCCAATCCAACTACCTGCAAAATTTTAGAATTTTCTGAGAAGTGGAAGTCAGGCTTTTTATTTTTGGAACAATTAAAATCCCGTAAATAGGGAAAAAGTGGAAAAACACCTCAAATGACCTCAAAATGTCCGAGGAAGGCATCCAATAATCCTTATAAATCTTCCCCATATTTGTGCAATCTTCTAGGTAGCATTTGACATGGTGGATTCGCAGATTGCTCATTAGTGCGCCACTGTTGCGCTATTGATGCGATTTTTTAGTCTTGAGCTGAAATTTTGTACACACACCAAAAAAACTCCAGTCCGGCTACCTGAAAAATTTCAGATTTTTCTGAGACGTGGAAGTCCGAATTTATAATTTTTGAAACAATTAAAATCCCGTAAATCGGGAAAAATGGAAAAGCACCATAGATGAGCTCAAAATGTCCAGGGAACACATCCAAAAATCCTTATAAAGCATCCCCATATTTGTGCAATCATCTTAGGTAGCATTTTGACAAGGTGGCTTTGGAGATTGCTCTTATGCATTGGTTCACTGGGCCACTGGTGCGCAATTGAGGCGCCATTGGTGCGCCATTGGAGAGCTATTGGTGAGCAATTGGTGCGATTTTTGAGTTTTGAGCTGAAAATTTGTACACACACCAATAAAAAACCAATCCAACTACCTGTAAAATTTTAGAATTTTCTGAGATGTGGAAGTCCGACTTTTATTTTTTGAAACAATTAAAATACCTTAAATCGGGAAAAATGGAAAAGCACCTCAGTTGAGCTCAAAATGTCCGGGGAAGGCTTCCAAAAATCCTTACAAATCGTCCCTATATTTGTGGAATCATCTTAGGTAGCATTTGACATGGTCGATTTGGAGATTTCTATTATGCATTGGTTCACTGGGCCATTGGGGCGCTATTGGGGCGCCATTGGTGCGCCATTGGCGAGCTATTGGTGTGATTTTTGAGTTTTGAGAGAAAATTTTGTTTTATGAGTTTTGAGCTGAATTTTTGTACACACACCAATAAAAGTCCAATCCAACTACCTGCAAAATTTAAAGTCCAATCCAACTACCTGCAAAATTTTAAAATTTTCAGAGATGTGGAAGTACAATTTTTTATTTTAGGAACAATTAAAATCCCGTAAAACGGGAAAAATGGAAAAGCACCTCAAATGAGCTCAAAATGTCCGAGGAAGGCATCCAAAAATTCTTATAAATCATCCCCACAATTGTGGAATCATCTTAGAAAGCATTTTACTTGGTGGATTTGGAGATTGCTCTTATGCATTGGTTCACTGGGCCATTGGTGCGCTATTGCGGCGCCATTGGCGCGCCAATGATGCGCTATTGGGGCGCTATTGGGGCGCCATTGCGGCGATTTTTGAGCTGAAATTTTGATTTTTGAGTTTTGAGCTGAAATTTTATACACACACCAATAAAAATCCAATCCAATTACCTGCAGAATTTCAGATTTTTCTTAGAAGTGGAAGTTTCACTTTATATTTTTGGAGCAATTAAAATCCCATAAAACGGGAAAAATGGAGAAGCACCACAGATGAGCTCAAAATGTCCAGGGAAGGCAGCCAAAAATCCTTATAAATCATCCCCATTTTTTTTTATTCTTCTTAGGTAGCATTTGACGTGGTGGATTTGGAGATTGCTCTTATGCCTTGGTTCACTGAGTCATTGGTGCGCTATTGGGGCGCCATTGGTGCGACTTTTGAGTTTTGTGCTGAAAATTTTATTTTTGAGTTTTGAGCTGAAATTTTGTACACTCAACAATAAAAATCCAATCCAACTACCTGCAAAATTTCAGATTTTTCTGAGAAGTGGAAGTCCAATTTTTTATTTTTGGAACAATTAAAATCCCGTAAATAGGGAAAAATGGAAAAGCACCTTAGATGAGCTCAAAATATCCGGGGAAGGCATTCAAAAATCCATATAAATTATCCCCATATTTGTGGAATCATCTTAGGTAGCATTAGACATGGTGGCTTTGGAGATTTCTCTTATGCACTGATTCACTGGGCCATTGGTGCGCTATTGGGGCGCCACTGGTCCGCCATTGATGCGCTATTGGGGCACTATTGGGGCGCCATTGGTGCGATTTTTGAGTTTTGAGCTGAAATTTTAATTTTTAAGTTCTGAGCTGAAATTTTATACACACACAAATAAAAAACCAATCCAACTACCTGCAAAATTTTAGATTTTTCTGAGATGTGGAAGTCCCATTTTTATTTTTGGATCATTTAAAATCCCGTAAATCGGGAAAAATGGAAAAGCACCCCACATAAGCTCAAAATGTCCGAGGAAGGCATCCAAAAATCCGTATAAATCATCCCCATAATTGTGGAATCATCTTAGGAAGCGTTTGACGTGGTGGATTTGGAGATTGCTTTTATGCATTGGTTCACTGGGCCATTGGTGCGCTATTGGGGCGCCATTGGCGCGCCATTGATGCGCTGTTGGGGCGCCATTGGTGCAATTTCTGAGTTTTGAGCTGAAATTTTAATTTTTGAGTTTTCAGCTGAAAGTTTTTACACACACCAATAAATATCCAATCCAACTACCTGCGAAATTTCAGATTTTTCTGAGAAGTGGAAGTTCGACTTTTTATTTTTGGAACAGTTAAAATCCCATAAATCGGAAAAAATGGAGAGGAACCTCAGATCAGCTCAAAATGTCCGGGGAAGGCATCCAAAAATCCATATAAATTTTCCCCATATTTGTCGAATCATCATAGGTAGCATTTGACATGGTGGATTTTGAGATTGACACATTTGTTCACTGGGCCATTGGTGCGCTATTGGGGCGCACGTGCGATTTTTGAGTTCTGAGCTGAAATTTTGGTTTTTGAGTTTTGAGCTGAAATTTTGTACACAGACCAATAAAATACCAATCCAACTACCAGAAAAATTTCAGATTTTTCTGAGAAGTGGAATTCCTACTTTTTATTTTTGGAACAATTAAAATCCCGTAAATCGGGAAAAATGGAAAAGCACCTCAGACGACCTCAAAATGTCCGAGGAAGGCAGCCAAAAATCCTTATAAACCATACCCATTTTTGTACAATTATCGTAGGTAGCATTTGACTTGGTGGATTTGGAGATTGCTCATTGGTGCGCCATTGGTGCGCTATTGGTGCGATTTTTGAGTTTTGAGCTGAAATTTTGTACACACACGAATAAAAATCCAGTCCAGCTACCTGAAAATTTTCAGATTTATCTGAGATGTGGAAGTCAGACTTTTTAATGTCTGGAACAATTAAAATCCCGTAAATCGGGAAAAATGGAAAAGCACCTTAGATGAGCTCAAAATGTCCGGGGAAGGCATCCAAAAATCCTTATAATTCATCCCCATATTTGTGGAATCTTCTTAGGTAGCATTTGATATGGTGGCTTTGGAGATTTCTCTTATGCATTGGTTCACTGGGCCATTGGTGCGCTATTGGTGCGCCATTGGTGCGCCATTGAAGCGCTATTGGGGCGCCATGGGTGCGATTTTTGAGTTTTGAGCTGAAATTTTGATTTTTGAGTTTTGAGCTGAAATTTTGTACACACACCGATAAAAAACCAATGCAACTACCTGTAAAATTTTAGATTTTTCTGAGATGTGGAAGTCCGACTTTTAATTTTGGGAACAATTAAAATCCCTTAAATCGGGAAAAATGGAAAAGCACCTCAGATCAGTTCAAAATGTTTTGGGAAGGCATCCAAAAATCCTTACAAATCATCCCCATATTTGTGGAATCATCCTAGGCAGCGTTTGACATGATGCAATTGGAGATTTCTCTTATGCATTGGTTCATTGGGCCATTGGTGCGCCATTAGCGAGCTTTTGGTTCGATTTTTGAGTTTTGAGCGGAAATTTTGATTTTTGAGTTTTGAGCTCAATTTTTGTACACACGCCAATAAAAATCCAGTCCAAGTACCTGAAAAGTTTTAGATTTTTCTGAGATGTGGAAGTCCCACTTTTTATTTTTGGAGCAATTAGAATCCTGTAAATCGTGAAAAATGGAAAAGCACCTCAGATGAGCTCAAAATGGCCGAGGAAGGCATCCAAAAATCCTTATAAATCATCCCCATAATTTTGGAATCATCTTAGGTAGCGTTTGACATGGTGGATTTGGAGATTGCTCTTATGCATTGGTTCACTGGGCCATTGGTGCGCCATTGATGCGCTATTGGGGCGCTATTGGTGCGCCATTGGGGCGATTTTTGAGTTTTGAGCTGAAATTTTAATTTTTGAGTTTTGAGCAGAAATTTTGTACACTCACCAACAAAAATCTAATCGAATTACCTGCAGAATTTCAGATTTTTCTGAGAAATGGATGTTCTACATTTTATTTTTGGAACAATTAAAATCCCGTAAATCGGGAAAAATGGAAAACCACCTCAGATGAGCTCAAAATGTCCGGGGAATGCATTCAAAAATCCTTATAAATCATCCCCATATTTTTTGAATCATCTTAGTAAGAATTTTACATGGTGGATTTGGAGATTGCTCTTATGCCTTGGTTCACTGGGCCATTGGTGCGCTGGGGCGCCATTAGAGCGCTATTGGGGCGCCATTGGTGCGACTTTTGAGTTTTGAGCTGAAATTTTGATTTTTGATTTTTGTGCTGAAATTTTGTAAACAAACCAATAAAAATCCAATCCAACTACCTGCAAAATTTCAGATTTTTCTGAGTAGTGGAAGTCCGACTTTTTATTTTTGGAACAATTAAAATCCCGTAAATCTGGAATAATGAAAAAGCACCTCAGATGAGCACAAAATGTCCTGGGAAGGCATCCAAAAATCCTTAAAAATCATCCCCATATTTGTGGAATCATCATAGGTAGCATTTGACATGGTGGATTTTGAGATTCCTCATATGTATTGCTTCACTGGGCCATTGGGGCGCTAAAGGCGTGCCATTGGGGCGCTATTGGTGCGCCATTGGTGAGATTTTCCAGTTTTGAGATGAAATTTTTATTTTTTACTTTTGAACTGAAATTTGTACACACACCAATAAAAATCCAATCCAACTATCTGCAATATTTCAGATTTTTCTGAGATGGATGTCCGACTTTTTTTTTTGGAACAATTAAAATCCTATCAATCGGGAAATATGGAAAAGCACCTCAGATGACCTCAAAATGTTCGAGGAAGGCATCAAAAAATGGTTATAAATCATCTTAGGTAGCATTCGACATGGTGGATTTGGAAATTGCTCATTGGTGCGCCACTGGTGCGCTATTGATGCTATTTTTGAGTTTTGAGCTGAAATTTTGATTTTTGAGTTTTGAGCTGAAATTTTGTACACACATCAACAAAAATCCAATCCAACTATCTGAAAAATTTTAAATTTTTCTGAGATTTTGAAGTCCGACTTTTTATTTTGGGAACAATTAAAATCCCGTAAATCGGGAAAAATGGAAAAGCACCTTAGACGAGCTCAAAATGTCCGGGGAAGGCATCCAAAAATCCTTATAAATCATCCGCATAGCTGTGGAATGGTCTTTGGTAGCGTTTGAAATGGTGGATTTGGAGATTTCTCTTATGCAATGGTTCATTGGGCAATTGGTGCGCTATTGGGGCGCCATTGGCGAGCTATTGGTGCGATTTTTGAGTTTTGAGCTGAAATTTTGATTTTTGTGTTTTGTGCTGAAATTTTGTACACAGACCAAAAAAACTCCAATCCAACTACCTGCAAAAGTTCAGACTTTTCAGAGATGTGGAAGTCCGATTTTTATTTTTGGAACAATTAAAATTCTGTAAATCGTGAAAAATGGAAAAGCACCTCAGATGAGCTCAAAATGTTCTGGGAAGGCATCCAAATATCCCTATAAATCATCCCCATATTTGTGGAATCATCTTAAGTAGCATTTGACATGGTGGAATTGGAGATTGCTCTTATGCATTGGTTCACTGGGCCATTGGGGCGCTACAGGGGCGCCATTGGTGCGCCAATGGTGAGATTTTTCAGTTTGGAGAAGAAATTTTATTTTTGAATTTTGAGCTGAAATTTTGTACACACACCAATAAAAATCCAATCCAACTACCTGCAAAATTTCAGATTTTTCTGAGATGTTGAAGTCCGATTTGTTATTTCTGGGACAATTAAAATCCCGTAAATCGGGAAAAAATGGAAAAGCACCTCAGATCAGCTCAAAATGTCAGGGGAAGGCATCCAAAAATCCTTATAAATCATCCCCATACTTGTGGAATCTTCTTAGGTATCATTTGACATGGTGGATTTGGAGATTGCTCTTATGCATTGGTTCACTCGGCCATTGGCGAGCTATTGGTGCGATTGTTGAGTTTTGAGCTAAACTTTTGATTTTTGGGTTTTGAGCTGAAAGTTTGTACACACACCAATAAAAATCCAATCCAACTACCTATAAAATTTCAGATTTTTCTGTGATGTGGAAGTCCGATTTTTATTTTAGGAACAATTAAATCCCGTAAATCGGGAAAAATGGAAAAAGCACCTCAGAAGAGCTCAAAATGTCCTAGGAAGGCATCCAAAAATCCATACAAATCATCCCCATATTCGTGGTGATTGCTCTTATGCATTGGTTCACTGGGCCATTGGGGCGCTACAGAGGCGCCGTTGGGGCGCCATTGGTGCGAGTTTTGAGTTTTGAGCTGAGATTTTGTAGACACGCCAATGAAAATCCAATCCAACTACCTGCAAAATTTCTGATTTTTTTGAAATGTGGAAATTCGACTTTTTATTTTCGCAACAAATAAAATCTCGTAAATCGGGGAAAGTGGAAAAGCACCGCAGATCAACTCAAAATGTCCGGGGAAGGCATCCAAAAATCCTTATAAATCATTCCCATATTTGTGGAATCTTCTTAGGTAGCATTTGGCTTGGTGGATTTGGAGATTGCTCTTATGCATTGGTTCACTGGGTCGTTGGTGCGCCATTGGCGCGCCATTGATGCGCTATTGGGGCGCTATTGTTTCGCCGTTGGTGCGCTATTGGAGTTTTGAGCTGAAATTTTGATTTTTGAGTTTTGACCTGAAATTTTGTACACACACCAATAAAAATCCAATCCAACTACCTACAAAATTTTAAATTTTTCTGAGATGTGGAAATTTGATTTTTTATTTTTGGACCAATTAAAATCCCGTAAATCGGGAAAAATGGAAAAGCACCTCAAGTCAGCTCAAAATGTCCGGGGAAGGCATCCAAAAATCCTTATAAATCATTCCCATATTTGTGGAATCATCTTAGGTAGCATTTGACATAGTGGATTTCGAGATTTCTCTTATGCATTGGTTCACTGGGACATTGGTGCGCTATTGGGGCGCCATTTGTGCGCCATTGGGGCGCTGTTGGTGCAATTTTTGAGTGTTAAGCTGAAATTTTAATTTTTGAGTTTTGAGCTGTAATTTTGTACACACTCCAATAAAAATCCAGTCCAACCACCTGCAGAATTTTAAATTTTTTTTGAGATGTGGAAGTCCGACCTTTTGTTTTTGGAACTATTAAAATCCCGTAAATCGGGAATAATGGAAAAGCACCTCAGATGTGTTCAAAATTACGGGGGAAGGCATCCAAAAATCCATATAAATCATCCCCATATTTCAGGAATCATCTTAGGTCGCGTTTGACGTGGTGGATTTGGAGATTGCTCTTATGCATTGGTTCACTGGGCCATTGGTGCGCTATTGGGGTGCCATTGGCGCGCCATTATGCGCTATTGGTGCGCTATTGATGCGCTATTGGGGAGCTATTGGTGCGCCATTGGTGCGCTATTGATGCGATTTTTAAGTTTTGAGCTGAAATTTTGATTTTTGATTTTTGAGCTGAAATTTTGTACACACACCAATAAAAATCCAATCCAGCAACCTGCAAAATTTTAGATTTTTCTGAGATGTGGAAGTTCGACTTATTATTTTTGGAACAACTAAAATTCCGTAAATCGGGAAAATGGAAAAGCACCTCAGATGAGCTCAAATTGTCCGGGGAAAGCATCCAAAAATCCTCATAAATCATCCCCATATTTGTGGAAACTTCTTAGGTAGCATTTGACTTGGTGGATTTGGAGATTGCTCTTATGCAATGGTTCATTGGGCCATTGGTGCGCTATTGGTGCGCCATTGGGGCGCCATTGGTGCGATTTTTAAGTTTTGAGCCGAGATTTTGTAGACACGCCAATGAAAATCCAGTCCAACTACCTGCAAAATTTCAGATTTTTCTGAAGTGTGGAAATTCGACTTTTTATTTTTCGAATAATTAAAATCTCGTAAATCGGGAAAAAATGGAAAAGCACCACAGATCAACCCAAAATGTCCGAGGAAGGCATCCAAAAATCCTTATAAATCATTCCCATATTTCTGGAATCATCTTAGGTAGCATTTGACATGGTGGATTTGGAGATTGCTCTTATGCATTGGTTCGCTGGGTCGTTGGTGCGCTATTGGGGCGCCAATGGCGCACCATTGATGCGCTATTGGTTCGCCATTGGTGCGCTATTGGTGCGATTTTGGAGTTTTGAGCGGAAATTTTGGTTTTTGAGTTTTGAGCTGAAATTTTGTACACACACCAATAAAAATTCAATCCAACAACCTGTAAAATTTCAGATTTTTCTGAGAAGTGGAAATTCGACTATTTACTTATGGAACAATTAGATTCCCGTAAATCGGGAAAATGGAAAAGCACCTCAGATCAGCTCAAAATGTCCGGGGAAGGCATCCAAAAATCCTTATAAATCATTCCCATATTTGAGGAATCATCTTAGGTAGCTTTTGACTTGGTGGATTTCGAGATTTCTCTTATGCATTGGTTCACTGGGCCATTGGTGCGCTCTTGGGGCGCCATTGGTGCGCCATCGGGGCGCTGTTGGTGCAATTTTTGAGTTTTAAGCTGAAATTTTAATTTTTGAGTTTTGAGCTGTAATTTTGTACACACACCAATAAAAATCCAATCCAACTACATGCAGAATTTTAGATTTCTTCTGAGATGTGGAAGTCCGACCTTTTATTTTTAGAACAATTAAAATCCCGTAAATCGGGAAAAATAGAAAAGCACCTCAGATGTGCTCAAAATTCACGGGGAAGGCATCCAAAAATCCATATAAATCATCCCCATATTTGTGGAATCATCTAAGGTAGCGTTTGACATGGTGGATTTGGAGATTGCTCTTATGCATTGGTTCACTGGGCCATTGGTGCGCTATTGGGGCGCCATTGGCGCGCCATTGATGCGCTATTCGGGCGCTATTGGTGCGCCATTGGTGCGCTATTGATGCGATTTTTGAGTTTTGAGCTGAAATTTTGATTTTTGATTTTTGTGCTGAAATTTTGTACACACACCAATAAAAATCCAATCCAACAACCTGTAAAATTTTAGATTTTCTGAGATGTGGAAGTTCGACTTATTATTTTTGGAACAACTAAAATTCCGTAAATCTGGAAAAATAGAAAAGTACCTCGGATGAGCTCAGAATGTCCGGGGAAGGCATCCAAAAAATCTTATAAATCATCCCCATATTTGTGGAATCTTCTTAGGTAGCATTTGACTTGGTGGATTTGGAGATTGCTCTTATGCATTGGTTCACTTGGCCATTGGGGCGCCATTGGTGCACTATTAGGGCGCCAATGGTGCGATTTTTGAGTTTTGAGCTGAAATTTTGACGTTTGAGTTTTGATCCGAAATTTTGAGCCGAAGTCCGACTTTTCATTTTTGGAACAATTAAAATACCGTAAAAGGGGAAAAATGGAAATGCTCCCCAGTTGAGCTCAAAATGTCCGGGGAATGCATCCAAAAATCCTTATAAATCATCCCCATATTTTTGGAATCGGTAGCATTTGACATGGTGCGATTTTTGAGTTTTGAGCTGAAATTTTTTCAACACAACAATAAAAATCCAATCCAACTACCAGCAAAATTTTAAATTTTTCTGAGATGTGGATGTCTGAATTTTTGTTTTGGGAACAATGGAAAAGCACCTCAGATGAGCTCAAAATGTCCATGGAAGGCATCCAAAAATCCTTATAAATCATTCCCATATTTGTGGAATCATCTTAAGTAGCGTTTGACATGGTGGATTTGGAGAATTCTCTTATGCATTAGTTCACTGGGCCATTGGTGCGCCATTGCCGAGCTATTTTTTCCATTTTTGAGTTTTGAGCTGAAATTTTGATTTTTGAGTTTTGAGCTGAAATTTTGTACACACACCAATAAAAATCCAATCCAACTACCTGAAAAACTGTAGATTTTTCTGAGATGTGGAAATCTGATTTTTTATTTTTGGAACAATTAAAATCCTGTAAATCAGGAAAAACGGAAAGGCACCTCAGGTGAGCTCAAAATGTCCGGGGAAGGCATCCAAAAATCCTTATAAATCATCCCCATTTTGTGGAATCGTCTTAGGTAGCGTTTGACAAGCTGGATTTGGAGATTGCTCGTATGCAATGGTTCACTGGGCCATTGGTGCGCTATTGGGGCGCCATTGGCGCGCCATTGATGCGCTATTGGGACGCTATTGGTGCGCCATTGGGCCGCCATTCGTGCTATTTTGGAGTTTTGAGCTGAAATTTTGATTTTTGAGTTTTGAGCTGAAATTTTAATTTTTGAGTTTTGAGCTGAAATTTTTACACAAACCAATAAAAATCCAATGCAACTACCTTTAAAATTTTAAAATTTTCTAAGATGCGAAAGTCCGACTTTTCATTTTTGGAACAATTAAAAACCCGTAAAAGGGGAAAAATAGAAAAGCTCCCCAGATGAGCTCAAAATGTCCGGGTAACGCATCCAAAAATTCTTATAATCATCCCCATATTTTTGGAATCGGTAGCATTTGACATGGTGGATTTCGAGATCGCTCATTGGTGCACCATTGGTGCAATATTTAAGTTTTCAACCGACATCTTAATTTTTGGGTTTTGAGCTGAAATATTGTACATACACCAATAAAAATCCAATAAAACGACCTGCAAAATTTTAAATTTGTCTGAGAAGTGTAAGTCCGACTTTTTATTTTGGGAACTGTTAAAATCCCGTAAATCGGGAAAAATGAAAAAGCACCTCAGATGAGCTCAAAATGTCCGGGGAAGGCATCCAAAAATCCTTATAAATCATTCCCATATTTGTGGAATCATCTTAGTTAGCATTTTACATGGTGGATTTGGAGATTGCTCTTATGCATTGGTTCACTGGGCCATTGGTGCGCTATTGGGTTGCCATTGGCGCGCCATTATGCGCTATTGGTGCGCCATTGGTGCGCTATTGATGCGCTATTGGGGCGCTATTGGTCCGCCATTGGTGCGCTATTGATGCGATTTTTGAGTTTTGAGCTGAAATTTTGATTTTTGATTTTTGAGCTGAAATTTTGTACACACACCAATAAAAATACAACCCAACTACCTGCAAAATTTTAGAAGTTTCTGAGATGTGGAAGTCCGACTTTTTATTTTTGGAACAATTAAAACCCTGTAAATCATAAATGGAAAGGCACCTCAGGTGAGCTCAAAATGTCTGGGGAAGGCATCCAAAAATCCTTATATATCTTCCCCATATTTGTGGAATCATCTTAGGCAGCGTTTGACATGGTGGATTTGGAGATTGCTCTTATGCATTGGTTCACTGGGCCATTGGTGCGCTATTCGGGCGCCATTGATGCGCTATTCGGGCGCCACTGGTGAGCATTTGGCGAGCTATTGGTGCAATTTTTGAGTTTTGAGCTGAAATTTTAATTTTTGGGTTTTAAACTGAAATTTTGTATACACACCAATAAGAATCCAACCCAACTACCTGCAAAATTTCAGATTTTTCTGAAATGTGGAAGTCCGACTTTTTATTTTTGGAACAATTAAAATCCCGTAAGTCGGGAAAAATGCAAAAACCACCTCAGAAGAGCTCAAAATGTCCGGGGATGGCATCCAAAAATCCTTATAAATCGTCGCCATATTTGTGGAATCTTCTTAGGTGGCAATTGACATGGTGGATTTGGAGATTGCTCTTATGCATTGGTTCACTGGGCCATTGGTGCGCTATTGGGGAGCCATTGGCGCGCCATTGATGCGCGAATGGGGCGCTATTGGTGCCATTGGTGCGCCATTGGTGCCAATTTTGAGTTTTTAGCTGAAATTTTGATTTATGAGTTTTGAGCTGAAATTTTGAACACACACCAATAGGAATCCAACCCAACTACCTGCAAAATTTCAGATTTTTCTGAAATGTGGAAGTCCGACTTTTTATTTTTGGAACAATTAAAATCCTGTAAATCAGGAAAAAAGGAAAAACACCTCAGATGAGCTCAAAAAGTCCGGGGATGGCATCCAAAAATCCTTATAAATCATCGCCATATTTGTGGAATCTTCTTAGGTAGCATTTGACATGGTGGATTTGGAGACTGCTCTTATGCATTGGTTCACTGGGCCGTTGTTGCGCTACTGGGGTGCCATGGGCGCACCATTGATGCGCGATTGGGGCGCTATTGGTGCCATTGGTGCGCCATTGGTGCCAATTTTGAGTTTTGTACTGAAATTTTGATTTTTGAGTTGTGAGCTGAAATTTTGTACACACACCAATAAAAATCCATTCCAACTAACTGCAAAATTTTAGATTTTTCTGAGAAGTGGAAGTTTGATTTTTTATTTTTGGAACAATTAAAATCCCGTAAATCGGAAAAAATGGAAAACCACCTCAGATGAGCTCAAAATGTCCGGGGAATGCATCCAGAAATCCTCATAAATCTTCCCCATATTTGTGGAATCTTCTTAGGTAGCATTTGACATGGTGGATTTGGAGATTGCTCTTGTGCATTGGCTCACTGGGCCATTGGGGCGCCATTGGTGCGATTTTTTAATTTTAAGCTGAAATTTTGATTTTGGTGTTTTGAGCCGAAATTTTTACACAAACCAATAAAAATCCAATCCAACTACCTGCAAAATTTCAGGATTTTCTGTGAAGCGGAAGTCCGACTTCATTTTTGGAAAAATTAAAATCCTGTAAAAAGGGAAAAATGAAAAACCACCCCAGATGAGCTCAAAAAGTCCGGGGAACGCATCCAAAAATCCTTATAAATCATCCCCATATTTTTGGAAACGGTAGCATTTGACATGGTGGATTTCGAGAATGCTCATTGGTGCGCCAAAGGTGCGATTTTTGAGTTTTGAGCTAACATTTTGTTTTTTAGGTTTTGAGCTGAAATTTTGTACACACACCAATAAAAATTCAATCCAACTACCTGCAAAATTTCAGATTTTTCTGAGATGTGGAAGTCCAATTTTTTTTTTTGGAACAACTAAAATCCCGTAAATCGGGAAAAATGGAAAAGCACTTCAGAAGAGCTCAAAATGTCCGGTGAAGCATCCAAATTTCCTTATGAATCATCCCCATATTTGTGGAATCATCTTAGGTAGCATTTTACTTGGTAGAATTGGAAATTTCTTTTTATGCAATGGTTCACTGGGCCAATGGTGCGTTGTTGGGGTGCCATTGGTGCACCGTTGGGGCGCTATTGGTGCGCCATTGGTGACCTATTGGTGCGATTTTGGAGTGTTGAGCTGAAATTTTGATTTTTGAGTTTTGAGCTGAAATTTTGTACTCACACCAAAAAAAATCCAATCTAACTACCTGCAAAATTTTAGATTTTTCTGAGAAGTGGAAGTCCGACTTTTTATTTTTGGAACTATTAAAATCCCGTAAATCGGGAATAATGGAAAAGCACCTCAGGTTTGCTCAAAATGTCCGGGGAAGGCATCCAAAAATTCATATAAATCATCCCCATAATTTTGGAATCATCTTAGGTAGCGTTTGACATGGTGGATTTGGAGATTGCTCTTATGCATTGGTTCACTGGGCCATTGGTGCGCTATTGGGGCGCCATTGGCGCGCCATTGATGCGCTGTTGGGGCGCTATTGGTGCGCCATTGTGCCGCCATTGGTGCTATTTTTGAGTTTTGAGCTGAAATTTTGATTTTCAAGTTTTGAGCTGAAATTTTTACACAAACCAATAAAAACCCAATCCAACAACCTGTAAATTTTCAGAATTTTCTGAGATGCGGAAGTCCGATTTTTCATTTTTGGAACAATTAAAATCCCGTAAAAGGGGAAAAATGGAAAAGCACCCCAGATGAGCTCAAAATGTCCGGGGAACGCTTCCAGAAATCCTTATAAATCACCCCCATATTTTTGGAATCGGTAGCATTTGACATGGTGGATTTCGAGATTGCTCATTGGTGCGCCATTGGTGCAATTTTTGAGTTTTGAGCTGACATCATAATTTTTGGGGTTTGAGCTGAAATTTTGTACACACACCAATAAGAATCCAACCCAACTACCTTCAAAATTTCAGATTTTTCTGATATGCGGAAGTCCGACTTTTTATTTTTGGAACAATTAAAATCCCGTAAATCGGGAAAAATGGAAAAGCACCTCAGATGATCTTAAAATGTCCGGGGATAGCATCCAAAAATCCTTATAAATCATCGCCATATTTGTGGAATCTTCTTACGTAGTGTTTGACATGGTGGATTTGGATATTTCTCTTATGCATTGGTTCACTGGGCCATTGGGGCGCTATTGGGGCGCCATCGATGCGCGGTTGGGGCGCTATTGGTGCGGTATTGGTGCGAATTTTGAGTTTTGAGCTGAAATTTTAATTTTTGAGTTTTGAGCTGAAATTTTGTACACACACCGATAAAAATCCAATCCAACTACCTGCAAAATTTCAGATTTTTTTGTGATGTGGAAGTTCAAATTTTTATTTTTGGAACAGTTAAAATCCCGTAAATCGGGAAAAATAGAAAAGCACCCATATGAGCTCAAAATGTCGGGGTAAGGCAAACAAAAAACCTTATAAATCATCCCCATATTTGTGGAATCTTCTTAGGTAGCATTTGACATGGTGGATTTTGAGATTGCTCTTATGCATTGGTTCACTGGGCCATTGGGGCGCCATTAGTGCGATTTTTGAGTTTTGAGTTGAAATTTTGATATTTGTGTTGTGAGCCGAAATTTTTACACAAACCAATAAAAACCCAATCCAACTACCTGCAAAATTTTAGATTTTTTTTAGATGCGGAAGTCCGACTTTTCATTTTTGGAACATTTAAAATACCGTAAAAAGGGAAAATATGAAAACCACCCCTGATGAGCTCAAAAAGTCCGGGGAATGCATCCAAAAATCCTTATAAATCATCCCTACATTTTCGGAATCGGTAGCATTTGACTTGGTGGATTTCGAGAATGCTCATTGGTGCGCCATTGGTGCAATTTTTGAGTTTTGAGCTAACATTTTGATTTTTGGGTTTTCAGCTGAAATTTTGTACACACACCAATAAAAATCCAATCCAACTACCTGCAAAATTTCAGAATTTTCTGAAATGTGGAAGTCCGATTTTTTATTTTTGGAACAACTAAAATCCCGTAAATCGGGAAAAATGGAAAAGCACCTCAGATGAGCTCAAAATGTCCAGTGAAGCATCCAAAAATCCTTATAAGTCATCTCCATATTTGTGGAATCATCTTAGGTATCATTTTAAATGGTAGAATTGGAAATTGCTTTTTATGCAACGGTTCACTGGGCCAATGGTGCGCCATTGGTGCGCCATTGGTGACCTACTGGTGTGATTTTTGTCTGTTGAGCTGAAATTTTGATTTTTGAGTTTTGAGCTGAAATTTTGTACTCACACGAAAAAAAAATCCAATCTAAATACCTGCAAAATTTCAGATTTTTCTAAGAAGTGGAAGTCCGATTTTTATTTATGGAACAATTAAAATCCCGTAATCGGGAAAAGTGGAAAAGCACCTCAGATGAGCTCAAAATGTCTGGGGAGGCATAAAAAAATCCTTATAAATCATCCCCACTTTTGTGGAATCATCTTAGGTAGCATTTTACATGGTAGATTTGGAAATTGCTTTTATGCAATGGTTCAATGGGCCATTGGTGCGTTATTGGGGCGCCATTGGTGACCTACTGGTGCGATTTTTGAGTGTTGAGCAGAAAGTTTTATTTTTGAGTTTTGAGCTGAAATTTTGTACTCACACCAACAAAACTCCAACCTAACTACATGCAAGATTTCAGATTTTTCTGAGATGCGGTAGTCCGATTTTTTATTTTTGGACCAATTAAAATCCCGTAAATCGGGAAAAATGGAAAAGCACCTCAGATGAGCTCAAAATGTCCGGGGAAGCATCCAAAAATCCGTGTAAATCATCCCCACATTAGTGTAATCCTCATAGGTAGCGTTTGACAAGTGGATTTGGAGATTGCGCATTGGTGCGCCATTGGTGCACTATTGGTGCGATTTTTTACTTTTGAGCTGAAATTTTGATTTTTGAGTTTTGAGCTGAAATTCTGTACACACACGAATAAAAATCCAGTCCGACTACCTGCAGAATTTCAGATTTTTCTGAGGCGTGGACGTCCGACTTTTCAATTTTGGAACAATTAAAATCCTATAAAAAAGGAAAAATGGAAAAGCACCCTAGATGAGCTCAAAATGTCCGGGAAACGCATCCAATAGTCCTTATAAATCATCCCCATATTTTTTGAATCGGCAGCATTTGACATGGTGGATTTGGAGAATGCTCATTGGTGCCCATTGGGGCGATTTTTGAGTTTTGAGCTGAAATTTTGATTTTTGGGTTTTAAGCTGAAATTTTGTACACACAACGACAAAAATCCAATCCAACTACCAGCAAAATTTCAGATTTTTTTGAGAAATGGAAGTCCGACTTTTTATTTTTGGAATAATTAAAATCCCATAAGTAGAGAGAAATGGAAAAGCACCTCAGATGAGCTCAAAATGTCCGGGGAAGCATCCAAAAATCCTTTTAAATCATCCCCATATTTGTGGAATCATCCTAGGTAGCACTTGACATGGTGGATTTAGAGATTGCTCATTGGTGCGCTATTGGTGCTATTGTTGAGTTTTGAGCTGAAATTTTAATTTTTAAGTTTTGAGTTGAAATTTTGTACACACGAAAAAAAATCCAGTCCAACTACCTGCAAAATTTCTGATTAAAATCCCGTAAGTCGGGAAAAATGGAAAAGCACCATAGATGAGCTCAAAATGTCCAGGGAGGGCATCCAAAAATCCTTACAAATTATCCCCACATTTGTGGAATCTTCTTAGGTAGCGTTTGACATGGTGGATTTGGAGAATGCTCTTATGCATTGGTTCACTAGGCCATAAGGGCGCCATTGGTGCGCTATTTGGGCGCCATTGGTGCGATTTTTGAGTTTTGAGCTGAAATTTTGATTTTTGAGTATTGAGCTCAAATTTTAACACAAAATAGTAAAAACCTAATCCAACTACCTGAGAAATTCCAGAATTTTTTGAGACGCGGAAGTTCGACTTTTTTATTTTTGGAGCAATTACATTCCCGTAAAAGGGGAAAAATGGAAAAGCACAACAGATGAGCTCAAAAATGTCCGGGGAATGCATCCAAAAATTCTTATAAATCATCCTTATATTTTTGGAATCGGTAGTATTTCACATGGTGGATTTGGAGATTGCTCATTGGTGCGCCATTGGTGCGATTTTTGAGTTTTGAGCTAAAATTTGGATTTTTGGGTGTTGAGCTGAAATTTTGTACACACACCAATAAAAATCCAATCCAACTACCTGCAGAATTTCAGATTTTTCTGAGATGTTGAAGTCCGAATTTTTATTTTTGGAACAATTAAAATTCCGTAAATCGGAAAAAATGGAAAAGCACCTCTGATGAGCTCAAAATGTCCGGGGATGGCATCCAAAAATCCTTATAAATCATCCCCATATTTGTGGAATCATCTTTGGTAGCATTTTACATGGTAGATTTGGAAATTGCTTTTATGCAATGGTTCACTATTGGGGCGCGATTGGTGCGCCATTGGGGCGCTATTGGTGCGCCATTGATGACCTACTGGTGCGATTTTAGAGTTTTGAGCTGAAATTTTGATTTTTGAGTTTTGAGCTGAAATTTTTTACTCACACCAACAAAAATCCAATCTAACTACGTGAAAATGTTCAGATTTTTCTGATAAATGGAAGTACTACTTTTTATTTTTGGAACAATTAAAATCCTGTAAATCGGGAAAAATGGAAAAGCACTTCAGATGAGCTCAAAATGTCCGGGGAAGCTTCCAAAAATCCTTATAAATCATCCACATATTTGTGGAATCATCTTAGGTAGCATTTAACAGGTGGATTTGGAGATTGCTCATTGGCGATTGGTGCGCTATTGGTGCGATTTTTGAGTTTTGAGCTGAAATTTTAATTTTTGAGTTTTGAGCTGAAATTTTGTTCACACACGAATAAAAATCCAGTCCAAATACCTGAAAAATTTTAGATTTTTCTGAGATGTGGAAGTCCGACTTTTTATTTTTGGAACAACTAAAATCCCGTAAATCGGGAAAAATGGAAAAGCACCTCAGATGAGCTCAAAATGTCCGGGGATGGCATCCAAAAATCCTTATAAATCATCCCCATATTTGTGGAATCATCTTTGGTAGTATTTTATATGGTAGATTTGGAAATTGCTTTTATGCAATGGTTCACTATTGGGGCGCGATTGGTGCGCCACTGGGGCGCTATTGGTGCGCCATTGATGACCTACTGGTGCGATTTTAGAGTTTTGAGCTGAAATTTTGATTTTTGAGTTTTGAGCTGAAATTTTTTACTCACACCAACAAAAATCCAATCTAACTACGTGAAAATGTTCAGATTTTTCTGATAAATGGAAGTACTACTTTTTATTTTTGGAACAATTAAAATCCTGTAAATCGGGAAAAATGGAAAAGCACTTCAGATGAGCTCAAAATGTCCGGGGAAGCTTCCAAAAATCCTTATAAATCATCCACATATTTGTGGAATCATCTTAGGTAGCATTTAACAGGTGGATTTGGAGATTGCTCATTGGCGATTGGTGCGCTATTGGTGCGATTTTTGAGTTTTGAGCTGAAATTTTAATTTTTGAGTTTTGAGCTGAAATTTTGTTCACACACGAATAAAAATCCAGTCCAAATACCTGAAAAATTTTAGATTTTTCTGAGATGTGGAAGTCCGACTTTTTATTTTTGGAACAATTAAAATCCCGTAAATCGGGAAAAATGGAAAAGCACCTCAGATGAGCTCAAAATGTCCGGGGATGGCATCCAAAAATCCTTATAAATCATCCCCATATTTGTGGAATCATCTTTGGTAGTATTTTATATGGTAGATTTGGAAATTGCTTTTATGCAATGGTTCACTATTGGGGCGCGATTGGTGCGCCAATGGGGTGCTACTGGTGCGCCATTGATGACCTACTGGTGCGATTTTTGAGTTTTGAGCTGAAATTTTGATTTTTTTTGTTTTGAGCTGAAATTTTTTACTCACACCAACAAAAATCCAATCTAACTATCTGAAAAATTTCAGATTTTTCTGAGAAATGGAAGTCCGACGTTTTATTTTTGGAACAATTAAAATCCTGTAAATCGGGAAAATGGAAAAGCTCTTCAGATGAGCTCAAAATGTCCGGGGAAGCATCCAAAAATCCTAATAAATCATCCCCATATTTGTGGAATCATCTTAGGTACCATTTAACAGGCGGATTTGGAGATTGCTCATTGGCGATTGGTGCGCTATTGGTGCGATTTTTGAGTTTTGAGCTGAAATTTGAATTTTTGAGTTTTGTGCTGAAATTTTGTTCACACATGAATAAAAATCCAGTCCAACTACCTGAAAAATTTCAGATTTTTCTGAGATGTGGAAGTCCTACTTTTTATTTTTGGAACAATTAAAATCCCGTAATTCGGGAAAAATGGAGAAGCACCTCAGATGAGCTCAAAATGTTGGGGGAAGGCATCCAAAAATCCTTATAAATTATCCCCATATTTGAGGAATCATCATAGGTAGCATAAGATATGGTGGATTTGGAGATTGCCCTTATGCATTGGTTCACTGGGCCTTTGGGACGCCAATGGGGCGCCATTGGTGCGAGTCTTGAAGTTTGAGCTGAAATTTTGTTCACAAACCAATAAAAACCCAATCCAACTACCAGCAAAATTTCAGAATTTTCTGAGATATGGAAGTCCAACTTTTAGTTTTTGGAACAATTAAAATTCCGTAAATGCGGAAAAAATGGAAAAGTGTTAGCCTAAACATGGGTCTAATACTTTAATTAGTGTTAATCCATAATTAACCATGTTTAGTATGTTGATATATTATGATTTTGATGACTAACTGATACGGCAACACTACCAGAACAAAGCTAGATAGCACCTCCGATTCAATCGAGTCACCAAGATCAGAAATCAATTCAACCAAAAGCTTTAGTGATTACCTCTATCACCTCAAAACACAACAAAGGCGTTAAGCAACAATAGAGTAATAAACACAAGGAATCTTGTAAACGCCACAAGCAATTCAATTACTTGATAAGTAAACACAATCCCTAAAATAAACAAGAGAGAAATCCATCTAACTTGCAAAACAAGGTTTAAGAGAACCTCCAACTTTATTAGCAAAATAGCTATCAATAAACAATATTCATCATCCCTCCAAAATATGAACCCCAAGGGTCTTATTTATACTAGTCTAATACTAAACCCTAATGGACTTGGACTTGTAACTAAAATAATAAAACAAAATAAAACGACTTTATGTTACTATTCACGCGGGTACTATTCACGTGAACAGTAACCCTAACTCAAAAGTGGATTGGATTTGTAATTCCAATTCCCTAATGGACTAGGCTTTATAAATAAAAATAAACCCAACTTAAATAACTAAAGCCCAACAATTAATGACCCAAATAATAAATAACACCAAGCCGAAATTATAATCCATAAATAATAAAATTCGACTAAACTAAAATAATAAAAATAATTGATGTCGACATGGGCCCCACTTTCTCCAGCTAGATTGTCATTGTGGGCCCCACTCTTCTCCAAGCTTATTCTCCATCTCTTCTTGAATTTCTTGTGAGAACGAATCTTGGACATGATTCTAAAAGTGAGCTTATGATGAACTTTGAGCTTGTTAGAATACATCCAAGTTCCATGCTTGTCGTTATTGCTTCCTCCATTGTCGCCTTGGCGTGCATTATTCTTCCAGTCTCTAAGCTTGCCTAGGTGATTTGCATCATTCCCTCCCTCCTCAAAACGATTCGTCCTCGAATCGATACCTACAAAATCAATTGGAGGAAATTTAGCAATATCGAAAGTAGTACGAACACTATACTCACCTTGCGAACCAATCATTATGCGCAAAGGACCAAGCTTCAAGCTTCTAGCTTCGCCTCCCGGATCAAGCAACATGCAAATAGCATTAATTTGTTGCTTCCAAAACAGTAACTCAGAAGTATGCATAACAAGTAATTTATGTGGATGAAAACCAATAAAGTAAGAATTTAAATTACTCATCATGTTATCCAATTTAGGCATTAAAGTCATAGAAAAGGAACTTAAAACTTGATGCTCCCTTTTGATTGTAATCGACGCCCTATGTATAGAACCTTATTCTCCTAGGGCCGGCAATCTTTTAGGACAAGCATCTTTAGGAACCTGCAAAAGAAACACATCACATCTGGAAAGACAAGGGTTAAGGTTAGCTTTAAACCAAGCTTCCTTGTATAAGAGTACAAACAAACTCTTCTTTTTCTCATATTCAACCCTCACTTCTCTCTCATTTGAGCCTTTTAACACAATTTCATTTGAGGCTTCTTTTATCTCTTTTCTTCTCTCACTCTCGGCTTCTTCTTTCTTTTCTTCTCTTTTATTTTCTTTTGAACTCTCCTCTCCTTTTGCAAGGCTCTCAGCCTTCCTCTCTAGCTCACCTTTTGCAAGGCTCTCAGCCTTCCTCTCTTTCTCACTAGTGTTACGAGATTCGTCCTGATGCAAACCAAGGCAAGACTAATGCACGCCAAGGCGACCAAGGAAGAAGCAATAGAGACAAACATGGAGCTAGGATGTATTCCAACAAGCTCACTTTCCGAATCATATCCAAGATTCGTACTCACAAGAAGTTCAAGAAGAGATGGAAAATCAAGATTGGAGAGGAGCTGAAACTGAAGCCCATGAATTTGCTGTCAATTAAGGAGTAATTGACTCGAGAGCACATTGGGCCCAGTCGACATCAACCACCTTCAAGGAGGTGTCGACATATCCATTTTATTAATTATGGTTGTCAAATTAAAATCGACTAGTTTTATTTTATTTTTATTATTGAAAGGATTTAATTAGTGTCCAAGTTATGTGGGCTCAATTAAATCCTAGTCCATCTAGTAATAGGAGAGGAGGTGCCAAAAAAATTGGAGTTCAAGGAGGAGCCGAAGTTACTGTTCACCGACTTTACTGTTCACCGACGTTACTGTTCACGGAAGTTACTGTTCACCGACATTACTGTTCACCGATTTTGAGGAGGTGTGTTCTTCTATAAATAGAGACCTAGGGGTTCATTGTTAGACAGATTATTTGAGTAATAAAAAGCTCAGTTAAACTTGAATATTCTCGGCCCAAAGAGAGGAGTCTCTTTGTTTGTTTTATCCTTTGTACTTTGTTTCTTTGTTGTCTAGCACCGAGAGTTTAGGAGGTGGAGGGGCTTCGCGTCCATCTGTTGCCTAACACGGATTGTTAGGAGGTGAAGAGCATCAGCGCAAGAACTGTGCACGATTGGTTGTGATTTGAGATCGGGACAACTTTAGATACGAAGGTGCTTCTAGGACCGGCTAGGTGTGTTGTCGTATCAATTTTGGTAGCGGAGCTCAGGTTATCAAATCAATCAACTATCCTTTAATTTTTCTGTGTTATTTGTTTTATTTCTGCCGAATTTTTTTTTTTTAAAAAAAATAGAGTGTCGACTACTGTTCATCATTACTGTTCATTGGCAGCAAATATAAAAAATATAAAAAAAAAAAAGAAGAAGAAATCGATTGATTATATTTTGTTAACCGAGAACTATTGCAAGAGTAGTTAAGGTTATTAGCTCAAGACAATGTCGCAGTCATCAGACAGCCAAAACTCGGAGAGCAGTAAGCAAGACGGACAAGGAGAGTCTTTACAACGGAGAGCATTGCGGGATGAGGTTCTCCGTCTCAACAACCAGTTGCTCGATAAATCTGATGAGCTTGCCGAGTATAGGCGCAAACAAGACAACGACATGGCGGAGCTGAAGCGCATGCTTGCAAGCTTGGTCGTCGAGACGGAGCAGCAGCAACCACCACGACAACAGCAGCAGCAGCAGCCTCCTCCACACCAACAGCAGCAAGACCCGCCAATAATAGAGGGACCGCAGCGAAGGGGTGAGATGCCCAAACCCCGGGAGCAAACTGAACCTCAGAGGCGTTTGGAAGGCGAGTTTGATAGATGCAATACACTCAGACTTCAAAAGATGCCCGAGCTGCAAAAGGTGATCTTCTATACTAGATGTTCTGTGAAGGAAAAAAGTTGTAGCTTGAAAGTTGATGCAGGAAGATGTACCAATATGGTGAGTACATATGTTGTGGACACGCTAGGATTGGAGTGTATGATGCATCCTAGACCTTATTGGGTAAAAGGGAAGAATGACATGAGAGAGATCAAGGTAACGAAACAAGTCCTTGTTTCTTTTTCAATTGGGAGGTATTCGGACCAAGTGTTGTGTGATGTTGTGCCTATGGACGAGAACCATCTGTTGCTCGGTAGACCCTGGCAATTTGATAGGAGAGTGGCTCCTGAGAGAGATAAGAGTAGGTACTCATTATACATGGGGGATCAAAGGTTTTCCTTCGGCCATTGTCTCCACAAGAAGTCAATGAAGATCAATTGCATATTAAAAGAAGAGTGGAAGCATGGAAAGCCAAGCAGGCCAAAGCTCAAGCAAAGTATGAGGAAGAGAGGAAGGTTGAGGGCCTTGCAAACGGAGAGCTAGAGAGGAAGGCTGAGAGCCTTGCAAAAGGAGAGCTAGAGAGGAAGGCTAAGAGCCTTGCAAAAGGAGAGCTAGAGAGGAAGGCTGAGAGCCTTGCAAAAGAAGAGGAGAGTTCAAAAGAAAATAAGAGTAAGAAGAAGGAAGAAGAAGTAGAATTGGAGGAGAAAGGAAAGAAAGAGGAAGCCGAGTGTGAGGAAAGAAAAGAGATAAAAGAAGCCTCAAAAGAAATTGTGTTAAAAGGCTCAAATGAGAGAGATGTGAGGGTTGACTATGAGAAAAAGAAGAGTTTGTTTGTACTTTTGTACAAGGAAGCTTGGTTCAAATCTAACCTTTACCCTCGTCTATCTAGTTTTGTTGTTGTTTCCTTGTAGGATTTTAGGGATGCTTACCCTAAGGAGTGGAAGGAACAAACTAATGCTAGTTGCATGATGCTTGATCCGGGAGGAGAAGCTACGCGCATCAAGCTTGATCCTCCACGCATAAAGCTTGGTATCGATTCGAGGACGAATCGTTTTGAGCAGGGAGGGAATGATACAAATGGAGGCAGGCTTAGAGGTTCGAGGAATGATGCACACCAAGGCAACCATGAAGGAAACAATGGCGACAAACATGGAGCTAATGATGCAAACCAAGGCAAGACTAATACACGCCAAGGCGACCAAGGAAGAAGCAATAGAGACAAACATGGAGCTTGGATGTATTCCAACAAGCTCACTGTGTATTCCAACAAGCTCACTTTCCGAATCATATCCAAGATTCGTACTCACAAGAAGTTTAAGAAGAGATGGAAAATCAAGATTGGAGAGGAGCTGAAACTGAAGCCCAAGAATTTGCTGTCAATTAAGGAGTAATTGACTCGAGAGCACATTGGGCCCAGTCGACATCAATCCACCTTCAAGGAGGTGTCGACATATCCATTTTATTAATTATAGTTGTCAAATTAAAATCAACTAGTTTTATTTTAATTTTATTATTGTAAGGATTTAATTAGTGTCCAAGTTATGTGGGCTCAATTAAATCCTAGTCCATCTAGTAATAGGAGAGGAGGTGCCAAAACTTGGAGTTCAAGGAGGAGCTGACGTTACTGTTCACCGACGTACTGTTCACGGATGTTACTGTTCACCGACTTTACTGTTCACCGACGTTACTGTTCACGGAAGTTACTGTTCACCGACATTACTGTTCACCGATTTTGAGGAGGTGTGTTCTTCTATAAATAGAGACCTAGGGGTTCATTGTTAGACAGATTATTTGAGTAATAAAAAGTTCAGTTAAACTTGAATAATCTCGGCCCAAAGAGAGGAGTCTCTTTGTTTGTTTTATCCTTTGTGCTTTGTTTCTTTGTTGTCTAGCACCGAGAGTTTAGGAGATGGAGGGGCTTTCGCGTCCATCTGTTGCCTAACACGGATTGTTAGGAGGTGAAGAGCATCAGCGCAAGAACTGTGCACGATTGGTTGTGATTTGAGATCGGGACAACTTTCGATACGAAGGTGCTTCTAGGACCGGCTAGGTGTGTTGTCGTATCACGGCCTCTTTCTCCTTTTTCCATGCCTCCATACTTTGCTTTTCATGCATTTGATCTTCATAAACTTCGTTTGGAGGTAATGGTGCAAGTATAACCTTTCTATCTCCCATGGTGAATAAGTACCTATTCTTATTTTCATCATGAACCACACCCCTATCATAATGCCAGGGTTTACCAAACAATAGATGATACGTATCCATAGGCACAACATCACACAATACTTGGTCAAAATACCTGCCAATGGAAAAGTAAACAAGGACTTGTTTTGTTACCTTGAGTTCTCCCATGTCATTCTTCCTTTGTAGCTTGTAAGGTTTAGGATGCTTTTGCCATGCCAATCCCATGGATCCACTAGCATTGAACTAACCATATTGGTGCAGCTTCCTCCATCAATAATCAAGCTACATGCTTTGTCATTCACCAAGCATCTTGTTTGGAAAATATTCGCCCTTTGACCAACACCATCTTCCTTGACTTGAGCATTCAGCACACGCCTAGGATTAGGAAATTCTTTCTTAGGTACTTTTCCATAGTCAAAATGCACAGGATTTGGGTTCCTAGACTTCTGCGTCCTCATTGCACTATTAGTCGAAGTCTCTCTATGCCAATCATCATTATAATACTCTTCAATGCTCTTAGAATCTTGGCGCAATGTCTGGTGCTTTTGATGCAGCTCCCTATGGTAATAGGCAGGAACAAATCTCTTCCTCATAATTTTCTTCATCTCAGTCCAAGTTTCAACAGGACCCTCATAATTGTACCTCCTGTCCAACATAAAGTTGTTCCACCAAACCAAAGCATAGTCAGTAAACTCATCAACCGCCAATTTTACCTTCTTTGCCTCGTTGTAGTTATGGCAATCAAATATCATCTCCACTCTTTTCTCCCACTTCAAATAAGCTTCTGGATCATTTTTGCCTTGAAAAGAGG